>JASDQU010881655.1:0-10056 GCA_032191745.1 Picea mariana
CTGAGATTGAAAGCAAAATTACAAGGATTTGTGCAAATTTAATACAACAATTCAACAAAAAATATAAAGGAATTCTTGCATTCAAAGATGAATATGAAGCCTAAAAAAAAAATGCAAGCAAGGGAATGAGTAGCCCCAACTCATCCTCGCAACCATAATACTCATCAAATACAAGTTCATTCAATAACTTTATACACAAGGTAAAACTAGATATATCGAAGTTTCATGGTGAGGACAATCGAGAGAGCACACGACAGATCAATAAAGTTTAGAACTATTTTGATATGCACAATACATGTGACGAGGAATCCATAGGTGATGAGGAATATACAAGTCATTTTGAGGATCACGAGTATGGGGCCAATACCCTAGTCCACAACTCCGATGCTCTAGAATTTAAGAATACTTTTTCTGCTCTATCTTCAATCTCTATTAAGGTTGGTGATGACGAAGAGGATTCTACTGAATCCTCAAGGTTTACTAAATTACATACTGGAAATGATACCAAGGATCGCAATCAAGCTATTAATTTTGTGAGTTCTAATTCAAATCATGTAAATGACATAAGTAGTGGAACTGATGCAAAATTAAGACCTTCCAAGGGCATTAAACAAAAGACAAAACCCTCTAATGTTCTTTCTGCAATAACAATTTTTTCTTCTATGGGTGAAGATGATTCTGTGTCTTCTGAAGATGATAGTAATTCATTAGATTCTGTAGAATCATTGAAGGAGCAAATGAAAAGGCATGCTCTTACTACTAAGGAAAATTATACATGAAATACACATGAATATGAAGATGTAGCAACTCCATGGAAGAGGTCTCTTTGGAAGAATCAAAAGCTATCACATTCACACAAGGAAAGAAAATGTATAGACTTCCTGGAAAAATAACAACCTCTTTGTATCCAAATCAATGTGAAGGTATTAAATGGGTCTAGGATCTTCACTATAAATTCAAAGGAGACATTTTAGGTGATGACATGGGGTTGGGAAAAAAAATCCATTTATCTTCTTTCCTAGCAGGAATTTTTACGTCACGCCTTATCAAGTGTGCATTAATTGTAGCAAAAAAAACTATGCTTCCTAATTGGATGAAATAATTATATATGATTGGCCTCTCAAGGGAAGCTAGGGATTTTTTTAGGAGTCCAAGAAGCACATGTGAATATGATCTTCAACATGTCCTTCATATTGGAGGTATACTTTTGACAACATATGATGTTGCTTGAAATAATTGGAAAGTAATTAGAGAGGATTATCATGGAAGAGGTGGATATATAGATACAAGTGAAGATATTGCTACCTGGGATTATGTGATCTTGGATGAGAAGCAACTTGTTGAGTTCCTAGAAGGCCAAGGGATTTCTGGAGTTAGTTATCATAATTTGATATATTCTAAGACAAAATCAGTGCAATCTCCACCACCTGAAGATAATGACATGTCAAAGTGGTGCCTAAGGAGAAAACATTATACAAGGTGTATGTCAATATATCCTCTATCAAAGCCATCATGTGATGATATTGTAAACAAAAGTGAGTATGCATTCAGGCTAAAATACCTTAAAGCTATTATGCGTGAAACTCCTCCAGTAGGTGATGATGGTAAGGAAAATGCCATCAAGGAGAATATCAGACGTCTCTCACTAATTTTTTTAGATGAGGCCATGGTTTCTAAGCTACATGGGGGAATGAGGAATTTAGATCCAAGCACACCCTTTTACCTATGCTTTGTGGTCGAAGCATTTAAGAGGGGATGACTTGTAATGAGTATAATATTAATTAAGTGTTTATTAGTCATACCATATTTTATTATTCATTTGCATGGTTGCAACTCTTTCATTCTCTTGTTAATATATTGTAATAATATTTTGTAATACAATCATCAAATAATTTATAAAATATATTGTTTATTTGGAATAGTTGTCTTCCAACATCCTTCCACCATTGCTTTATATTTTCTTTGAAGTTTGGGTGACCAAGACAAAAAATTTCAAATCGAAAGAGTCTTGATATGGGGGGCACCATGCTCTCCTAGGTAAGACATATTGGCGAGTGATCGAATCCCACTCTGATTAATATTTATACTTCAAATGATGCTCCTGTCTCGATGAAGGATTAGAATATTAGGAGGCAATCTAACCTAACTGCAATATGATGATTACCTCCTCTTTTAGTGTTCCAAGTATGAAAACCATTGGTGGTCATTATGTCCACCAATCGTAATCCTAAGATGGTGTTCTTAAAGGTAACATTGTCCTCCTCTAAACGCCTTATGCCTCTCTTTTTTTCACTATAAAAAAGTTATCATGTTAAAGTCTCCCCCAATGATCCAGGGTTGTTTTCCTATCACCGCTCCCATATTTTGCACCATCTCTAGGAATTCCAATTTCTCTACTATGAAATTGGGTCCATAGACATTGGATATAGTGCCCCACTACCAATCTAATATCCTTGAATTTTGTACATATGATGCGACTTGTTATTATGAAGTTGTATAAGATTACTTGAGTTGGATTCCATGAAATCACTATACCTCTAGAGAATCCCTCTGTATAGAGAGTTATTGATTCACATCGTTTCCAACATCTTGAAGTTATATCTTTCATGGTTTATCAATCACATTTAGTTTCTTGATTCATGAAAACAATGGGTTTATCTTTACTTATTATGTTATTAAGTATCCTCTACATGCCTTTTCCATTTTCCCCTCTAAAGTTCCATAATGTGCTTTTCACAGTTAAACTTTAGGTTGTGTGGAAAAGTGCTTTTTTGGGAGAGATGCCACTTGTCCAAAGTTGGATTTCCAGTCGACTACTAGTTGGCCTTCATTCAGTCTTCAGTCAGTTTCCACACGCTTTCCCATCGATCTCTTTGACTTTACCCGATCGATCCACCTTGACCTTCGACTTGCTGTCAATGTCTTCAACTTCATATTTACTCGGTCAAACCACCTCGACCTTCGACTTGCTATCGATTCCTTCAACTTTGTCTTTACCCAGTCTAACCACCTCGACCTTCAACTTCGACTGTCAGTCGATACACCTCGACTAGACTTTCACTGCAAAGAATATAGCAACCCAACATTCTCCCACTTGTTGTTTTCTTTGCTGAAATTGGGAGGCCTCTAAACTCTCATTCACAGAACTAGGGTAGAAATTCCCATTGCCTCTCTGCACCAAGAGAACTTCACAACACTCACAGACTTGGACAAAGAGTCTTCCATGTTTTCCAACGTGTCTAGTTTCTCCAACAACACCTTGTTTATTTCCACCATATCTCTCATGAAATTGTATTGTACATCAATGTGCTTAGTCTTAGAATGATAAACATGGTTCTTTGACAGAAATATTATGCTTTGGATGTCGCAACTTATCTTCATATCTCTCTACTCAAACCTGATTCTTGAACACAACCTTTGTAGCCATACTGCTTCTTTGCTTCCATGAGTGGCTGCCATGTATTCAACTTCTGTTGTTGACAAGGTTACGACCACTTTTCGCTTACTCATCGAGTGGATTGCTCCACCGAACATCTTGAACACATATACACTGGTCGACCTCCATAGATCCAGATCTCCAACCCAGTCGACATTGACAAATCCATGTACTTATAAATCACTTTCACTCCATGTTTTCCTTGGTAGCATATAGCATAATATTTTGTGCCACACAAATACCTGAATACTCTCTTGACAGTTGTCTAGTTCTCCTTCCCAGGTGTCGACATGTATCTACTAAACAATCCCACTACATGGGAAATGTATGGTCGAGTGCAGACTGTCACATACATTAGACTACCAACAACCCTTGCGTGGGGAACATGAGCCATGTCCTCTATTTCCTCCTATGTCCTTAGACACTGTTCAACAGTTAGCCTTGCTCCCACAGGAATTGACACCTTCACAGGTTTGCAATACTACATGTTGAAATGTTTCAAGATTGTTTCAATATACTTCATTTGGTTCAACCAGATCTTTCTAGCTGCTCGATCTCTCTTAATCTCCATTCCTAGAGTGAAGTTTGTTGCACCGAGATCCTTCATGTTAAAATTGGAGGATAACTGCTTCTTCACCTCCTTTATTGTGTCCATGTTGTTTCCAATCAACAACATGTCGTCGACATACAATGCTACATATATGAAACGCCCACCTTCTTCCTTGGAATATATGCAGTGATCAACTTTGCTTCTCACAAACCCAAAACTAAAGATGTATGTGTCGAAATTTTTGTACCAAATCCTTGGTNGGTGATTGATTTAGGCCATAAAGGGATATTTTCAGTTTGCACACCAAATATTTATTACCCTTTACTACAAATCCTTCAGGCTGTTTCATGTAGATTTCCTCTTCAAGGCCCTTGTGTAGGAATGTTGTATTCACATCCATCTTTTCTATTTCTAGATCAAATGTTGTAGCCAGATACATTAGTACTCTAATGGAATTTAATTTTTCAACAGTGGAAAAAATCTCACTGAAGTTGACTCCTTCAACTTGGGAATATCCTTTCGCTACCAGTCGAGCTTTGAATTTCTCGACTTGACCTGCTGCGTTCATCTTTTTCTTGAATACCCATTTTATACCGACAAGCTTTCTTCCACTAGGTAATTTGAATAAGTCCCACATCTCATTATTGTGCAAGGATTCCATCTCTTCTACCACGACATCCTTCCAGAGTCGTTCGTCTATTGAGTTGACTACCTCCCCGATGGACTTGGGCTCATCGTTGGTGGCAGTTAACAAAAATACAGAATGAAATTTAGGAAGACTATACCTTTCAATTGGTTTTATTATTCATTCTGACCTCCTTACAACCGGGGTTGGTTGTTCCACCTCTTCTTCTGATTCAGTTGACTCATCTGAATCATATTCTTCGTTTCTCAGTTCAAACCACACCTTCTCTAGATTATTCTTGATTTGAACAATTTCTTCAGGCTCAGACTTACTTCCAACTTCTCTGAAGACCACATCTCGACTCTAAACTGTTTTCCTTGATGCAGGATCCAAGATCTTATATCCTTTCATTCCTTTCTTATATCCAATGAAAATACACTCGACCACCTTCTTTTCTAGCTTGCTCCTCGTTTCCTTGAGAACATGCACAAATACATCACAACCAAATACTTTGATATGTGAAACCGAAGGATTCTTACCCGACCATACCTCATGTGGAGTCATTTCGACTAGCACCGATGAAGGAGACATATTCACTAGATATTTTTCAATGTTGACTGCCTCAACCCATAATTTTTGTGTGATCCCAACACCACTGAGCATGCTCCTTTCCTTGTCCATTAATTTTCTATTCATTCTCTCAGAAACTCTATTTTTTTATGGGCTGTATGGTGTGTTATTTTGGTGTGATATGCCACATTGCTTGCATAAATGATCAAATTCATTTCCACATAATTCTCCACCATTGTCAGTTCTCAACACCTTAATCTTCTTATATGTCTGGTTTTCTACAAGAGATTTAAACTCTTTGAATTTCTCGAAAACCTTTGATTTCTTCCTCAAGAAATATATCCATGTCTTCCTGAAAAAATAATTTATGAAGGAGACATAATACAAGTATCTACCAAGTGAAGGCACCGAAACACGGACAAACACATTGCTATGAACCAACTCTAGTATCTCATTTTCCCTTGTCTCTCTAGATGGGAACCTCACCCGACTTTGTTTTCCATATATACAATGTTCACAAAAGTCGACTTTTAAATTACATTCAGGAAAATCTTCAACCATACCTTTTTTATGCATATCTCGAAGTCCTTTTTCTCCTATGTGTTCCATCCTCTCGTGCCATATCATGGCTAGGTTGACTTTATGATGACTTGTCGAGTCGGTTTGAATCGAATCATCTCGAGTCGAGACGAATTGAATTCGAGTCGACTTCAGTAACAATGATTTTGTTGCATCCAATCGAGTCGAAACTCCCTAGTAACTTGTATAGGGTTCCAATATGAAATCCTTCCATTAAAACCATCACACCTCTGACCATCTTGCACAAATCATTCTTAAATAGAGTGTGCACCCATGCATCACTCATCTTGCTAATAGATATCATGTTTCTTTCTAAACCCAGAATGAGTAGCACACCTAGAAGGGTTGTAGTCCTCCCATCCTGCAGTATCAGTCGAACTCTTCCTCGTTTGGTAATTCTGGTTGTCGAGTCATCCCCCAAAAACACGTCTCCTTCATATTGTTCATATTCACAGAACCATTCTCTATGTGCTGTCATATGATAATATGTTCCTAATTCAATCAAACAAACATTTTGATTCGACTGTGTACTGGTCGACGCCAGGTACACATCACCTCCCTTATCTGGAGTCATTTTTCTCTCAGTCGACTACTTCTCATCGAATCCTGTACTGACTTCCATTACCTTTGACTTGTTGTCCCTTTTGTAATTCCCAACTTTACCACATTTCCAACATCTTCTTGTCAACTGAACAAGGAATTTAGATATACCCATTGACTTAGACTTTCTACTGGAGAATTTGCCTTTATCTCTGTCAACCGATCGACCTCTCACCACTAAAGCATCTTTGGTCAATCCATCCATGTTCTTCCTTCTCATTTCTTATTACAGTAGAGATGCAACCACGTCTTCTAGTGATAATATGGTTGTATTACTCCCTATAGCCATGACTAAGTTATCCAAAGAGTTTGAAAAATAATATAATAGACTAATAAATTTCTCCTCCTCAGTGATTTTAATATCCACTGAAGATAACTGGCTTATAATGGTATTAAATGCATTTAAATGACCAGTCACTAAACTTCCCTCACTCATCCTCAGAAGATACAATTTCTTTATGAGAAACAACTTATTTACCATGTATTTCAACTAGTACAAGCTCCCCAACTTGTTCCCCAGTTTCTTGGCTGAGTCTTCACCTGAGACATTCAACAATATTGAATATGCAAGACAAAGTTGAATCGCACTCCTTTCTCTTCTCTCAAATTTCTCCCATTCTTTTGTCGACATACTTGTCGGCATGGTACCTAGACAGACTGTTGTTCATTATTCTCGATCTATAAGGATATCTTCAATTTTAAGATACCAAAGCTCAAAATTTTGGCCATTGAATTTTTCGATCTCTATTCTTGAGTTGCTTGCCATTCTTTAACACAATCTTTAAATATTTATAAATTACGACTCTTACTGGATGTAATGTTTAGCTCATATCCAAGGTTGCTAAACCAAGCTCTGATACCACATGTTAGGAAATGAGAAACACTTCCACGCTAAACCTAACATTAGAGAGGAACAAAGATTTAATCAAGACAATAAATGACAAAGCAAACACACAATACACAAAGATTTTACCCTGGAAACCCAAACCGGGAAACCAACATTCCTTGAGTGTTCTTCTTTCTTGTTGTCTTATTCATTCTGAATAAAATGTTACATGTCTAACCTTGGTCTACACCTAAGACACAATCAACATCATACCTTCTTTCTTTACACAAGAACAACCCTGCAACCAATTCGACTTACATCTGCATGACGAACAACCTCTACGATTATTGATTCAAGATTCATTAGCCTTTACAACATTACAACATGCCTTCTTTACATGCTTTACAATAGGAAAAACCCTAAAGAAAAGGCACCCAAAAATAATTACAGATCTACACAGATAATTGGCTACAAATCCCACAAATCTTGGGATTCTGTTATAGTCGACTACCTAGTCGGATTACCAGTCGACTACCACTTAGCCTTCATTCGATCCTCAGTCGGTTGCCACACACCTGCTTGTCGACCTCTTGTCAGTTGACCTCTTTGACTTTACCCGGTTGAGCCACCTTGACCTTCAACTTGCTGTCGATGTCTTTGACTTTATCTTTACCCAGTCGAATCACCTCGACCTTCAACTTGCTATTGATTCATTCGACTTCGTCCTTACCCGATTGAACCACCCTGACCTTCGACTTCGATTGTCAGTAGATCCACCTCAACTATAATTTCACTACCAAGAACATAACAACCCAACATAAATTAGGTGAAATTTTTTAATTAAATAGTTTATAGTGGATGAATATATATGATATATGTTTTTTTGTATTGGGTTAAAATTTGCACTCTCAATTTTCTCGGTGTTATATTTGATATGCATATTTTGATCCAAATTACCTCTTATGCGAAGTTGTTGTCTTACATGTGCATGTTTCAATGAAAAATATCAAGATAGTATTTGACACCCATGCACATTTCTAAGAATAATATTACCAAATAAGTAAATTTCAAAAAAAGGCCCCAACCAACTTTCGATTGAAAGGTTAATGAAACATATTATTGTGGTGAATTTACACATAATATTTATAAAGTTAAAAATGTATGATTACAATAAGTTTTGCTCATTTAGGTTTCTGTGGTGAGATATTTGTTCAGAATTTGTTGGAAGAACCACAATGCTATTGATGGCTTGTTGTCAACGTTTCGGATCCACAACATGATCCATCTTCAGGACAAAAAAAGCCTGAGGAAACAAGAGAGGAGCCCTTAATAAATAGTGACGAGGAGGGTGGAAAACTAAGGTCGGCTAAGTGAAACCCTAGGTTTGGGGAAACATGCCGCTCTTTCAACACCAGGATTAAAGAGCATAGTGCTGACATCAAGAATGAACGAACCCGGACCTCAGCACTAGCCGAACACTCTCTCACAACTAAGCATCACATACGCCTAGAGGACACCAAAATCTTAGCTAAAGAAGACCATCTCCTTAAAAGACGAATTAGAGAGGCAATCGAAATCATCAAAAATCTCGATAACCTAAATAGAGACAATGGCCTAGAGATTAGTGAACGCTGGATCCCGCTCATTCGGAAAAGATAACATTATTAACCTTACCCTCAGAACTCTAGTACTTACACCCTCACTTTTTTCGAGCCTTAACTTAACCTAATACCTTATGATAACCCCCCTTGACATACATTAATATTATTATTACCTTTTTACATTTTAAACCTAACTTAACCAACATAATACTAATTAAAGTTAAACCTTTTGTTTCCAACTTAAATTAACCCTAAAATTGAACATCCTCTAACCTAGGGTTTCACTTAGCCGACTACTAATAAAACAGTAATAATATCAATGCTACCTCATCAACCTTAATCTAACCTAAATTAACATAAAATTAATATTAATAATATTAACACCATGTGGCTAACCCTAAATTTAGCCTATATTTAACATAAAAATTTAATATTAATAACATTAACCTAAATTTAGCCTTTTTTAACCCTAGATTGCTAGTGTGCCACCTCATTAAATTAACCTTAATTTAACCTATAATTAACATAAAATTAATATTAATAATATTAACACCATGTGACTAACCCTAAATTTAGCCTATATTTAACATAAAATTTAATACTAATAACATTGACCTAAATTTAGCCTTTTTTTTAACCCTAGATTGCTAGTGATGCTTAGTTAAATTAATATTAACAATTTTAACATCCTCAAAACTAGGGATTCACTTAGTCGACCACAAATATAACAATAATAACATTAATGCTACCTCACTAAATTAACCTTAATTTAACCTTTATTAACATAAAATTAATATTAAAATTAATATTAATAATAGGGTTAACCCTAATTTTAGCCTATTTTTAACATAAAATTTAATTAACACCGTCGGGTTATCAATTTAAACCATTAATTAAATCACTACTTAATACCTATTTTGAAAAAACCTCCCCAAACCTAGGGTTTCACTTAGCCGACCTTAGTTTTCCACCCTCCTCGTCACTATTTATTAAGGGCTCCTCTCTTATTTTTCCTCAAGCTTTTTTTGTCCTGAAGATGGATCTTGTTGTGGATCCGAAACGTCGACAACAAGCCATCAATAGCACTGTGGTTCTTCCGACAAATTCTGTACAATAAGTTCATTATGACAATGGCATCAAAACAAAAATCAAATGATTAATCACGTTCCTCATACCTACTCAATAAATAAATATTTATGGATAATTAAGAATGCAAAAGTTTCTTGCAAAATAATAATTATTAGAACCTTGAAAAATATCTATCTACCT
>JASDQU010881655.1:18290-34619 GCA_032191745.1 Picea mariana
GAATGCTGTGTGTGATTGTTATTCTTTATACTATCTGCTTTATGTTTATAACTCTAGAATTCACAATAAAGACTCACTACCACTAAGATTCATGATTCAAAGTTAAAAATGAGAGTAAATGGTTAATAATCTACACTAACTGATTCACCCCCCCCTCTCAGTTAGTTCATATCTGTAACAAGTATTGTTCACTTGTTGAATGATGAGATCCGCGTCTCCAAACACCTTTAATCCTTTAATCCCCATCTCCTTGGTTGTGTTTAAGCCCAATATCAAAGCCTCATACTCTGCTATATTGTTAGTAGTTTTGAAATCAAGCTTAAAAGACAAATGCATAGCCTACTCCAAAGGAGAAATCAAAACTACCCCTGCACCTACTGAATCTTTGGTGCTGGCACCATCAAAATACATGGTCCAAACTGAAACACCTTTTTCATCAGTTTGCTATTCAATGGGCTTTACAAGCTACAAAGGAGCTGACTGAGAATCATCTATTTGAAGAATACATGAGCCAAAGTCTGTGTCTACCGCCTATATAGGATGATTTACAGAATTTTTTGCATCACCGATGATGTAGGCAAGTTGATTCTCTCTGTAGAGTCTCTTTAGCTCTCCTCCAAACACTGAGATCGTAGCATATGAAAGATCCATATGCAAGGTACCCCCTAACCTTTTGATCCATGGGTGTGACAAGAGGAGTCCGAACTTGGGTGGGATATCAACAACCATGACATCCATTACCATGCTTCTCATTGGCAATTGGGCAATGTTTATAACAAGGTCTTTTATGAGGCCAAGGCATCTGACTTTCCTAGAGTCAAAAGAGAAGAGATCATGATACGGTTTGGTGACCTCAAGCCCAAGTTCGTCCATCACCGCTTTGGGCATAAGATTATGTGATGCTCTTGAATCAAGCAAGCAATTGTGAAGGATCTTATCATGGACATTTAGGGATATATAGAAAGGTGGACAAGAGTCATCTCAATCTTCTACCATAGGTCCTATAGTTACCATTGGCTTGTCATCTTGTAAGTTTACAAAATTAGCAGATGAAGAGGTCTTTGGTTCAAGGGACTTCAGGATGGAAGACTTGAAAATATCGTTCTTCATAAGTTCGGTCAATGGCATAGGTATTTTTACTTTCTGAATTTCTGATTCGAAATTGAAAGAGTATGATGATTTGTCAGAAGTTTTTACCTCGTTATAAGGAGCTCTGAGGATAGCTTGCTCCTTGAATTGGGGCTGCGATTTCTTTTGCCGCTGCTTTGTAGAAATGGGGGTCTGCTTTATAGGAGTAGTAGGCTGCTTGGCAACAACTTCTTTCTTCTTCATAGGAGCAACGGGCAATGGTTTGGGAGCAGCATTTTTGGATCTTAAATTATAACCTTGCTGATCATCTGTCTGATAGACAGATTCTTCAATTCTTGCCTCATGAATCTCCTGATCCATCTAGGCTTCTTCATAATCTACTTGTGTCAAAAAGGAGGAATCATTTTCGTCACCAAAACAATTTATGTCATCTGCTTCTTCAACTTCATCATGAGATAGCTCCTATTCCTCTTCTAGCATTGCATTTTGGAAGGGGGGTCTGATTCTTTGATCATCAGCTGCATTCTTGTCTCTCTGAAGGATCTGGACCTGTTGATTGTTCCTTCTGTAAGGGAAAGCATTGGGATTTCTAGGGACAAAATCATTTGTCTCTTTTATCCTTGGTGGCTGCTGACTCTGAATCTTCAATTTTGACGTTTCATATGTCAAGTTGTCCAACATCTTGGCCATCTTTTCCATTTTGGTATTAGAAGAAGAAGGGGGCTCAACAAAAAACTTCTTTCTCTCAACCTTTCCTTTGAGTTTCTGAGATGCCATAATATTTGATTCAACTTCGAGAGTAGCATCTTACATTAAAGCAAGTGTGGCTGATCTTCTTTCTCTAAGGATTAAATAAAAATTTGGATCAAAAGTAGAAGAAAATGTGATCTTTGATGATGCATCACTTGGCTTGATCTCTGCAGGGATCTTGCCGAACATCCTATTGAATCTTTTGATGAAGTCTGAAACCGACTCCCCATTTTCTCTTCTTAGGTTTCCAAATTCAGAAATGTAATATAGGAGGTCTCTTCTTCCCCCCCAAGTGTTTTAAGAACACCTCATCTAATTGCTCAATACCTGTCACTGAATTTGCTGGTAGTTCTTTGAACCACTTCTTGGCTTGGCCATCCAAACTCTGCACAAAAACTCTGGTCCACACATCTTCTTTTGAAATATTAATATTTTCAGCATAAGCATAAAAGACTTCTATATGTTCTTTGACAGTATAATCCCCGGCTCTAGTAAACTTTGGCATATATTTCTAATAATCTCCGGTTGGCATGGAAGATAAGGGATCGGGCAACACAAGTGGGGCATATCTATTTTCTAATATTTTTTCCATCTTGGTTAAAGGGACAGCCATGGCAATCTTAGGGGTTGATGCAGAGGAAGAATTTTCAGAAGATGAAGGCTGGGATGGGATGGCTGAGTTTATAAAAGATGGTTGTCTTACTTCACTTTGAGAAATTTTTTTTGAATTGGGTGGAAAATAAGAGGATTTGTAAAACTGACCAAGCAATAAGGCTAAGCTTTCTTCACCCTTAGAGGAAATATCTTGTAAAATATCTTCGAGAACGGGCAGATTAGTATGAGTATAGAAAACACCCTCTATAGGCTTTGTGGGTGAGGAATTCAAAGAAGAAGAAGAACATGATTATTTTTGCTGAGGGGATCCTATAATTACTTCTTTAACGTTGGATGTGATATCATGCTAAAAAACAAAGTCTGTAACATTAGAGGAAACTGAAGACTCCTCAACCT
Organism: Picea mariana; assembly: GCA_032191745.1. Taxonomy (NCBI): domain Eukaryota; kingdom Viridiplantae; phylum Streptophyta; class Pinopsida; order Pinales; family Pinaceae; genus Picea; species Picea mariana. The sequence goes on from JASDQU010881655.1 coordinate 21,141, forward strand.
TCAATCTTTTCGATACAATTTCAATTTTCTGAGAACTATGAGTTTCAGCAGCAGGGGATTCAACTAGAGGTTCTTTAGATATGAAAGAAGAAGTGTCTATTTGAATACCTGGATTTGATGTCTTTGCATATCCGGAAGCTTGTCTTTGTAAATATTTTCCCCTGCTGATGATCTTCTCAGGGTCTGGAACTGGTGCTGCCAGTGGTCCTTCTTGGTTCGCCCTGGTGTGAGCTCTTTTCGGAGCCACTTCATTCCAATGGAGTTGCCAGATAGATGGTTACAACCCAAATGATGTCCAAGCTTTGTCTATCATCAAAGCTGGATCTATGTCGTCTCCCAGGGAAGCTGAGCTTCAATCTCTTCTCCCCGGCAACGACGCCAATTTGTTATCACTCCAGGAAACTCTCCTAGGCTGTAAGTTAGAGATGCTTGGTAACTTAATCTTTTTGGAAACTATTTTCTCAGTAATAGATGTGGGTTTGGTTCAAGATGAATATCTTAATCTCTGGATTGTATCTTCAAGACAGGCTAACTATATTCATGCAACACAAGGCCTTCAAGAGCTATTTATCAGATAGATTTGTATAACAGATGGATAAGAAAACCAATCGGTTAACCAAAACATACATAAACAATATATATGATGGGTCAACAAACTAGCCAAAGATGCTGATGATTCTTGCCTAACAGTCAAAAGTAAGATGATAGTTGCCATAGGACCATTAAATAGAGACAAAAGAACGAATTCAACTCATATGCATAGACAAAGATGAAGGAGGGTCTGAAAATAACAAATGAAAGAAGATTGCAGGCTGATATATTAAAGAGAATGTCTTTCATACAAAACAGTAGAATATAGAACTCAAAATTGACCTTTAGTTCTTCAAAAGTTTTCGGCTTTATAGCCTTTTACAAAACAGTTTTCAGATCCTAGATTACTGGATCAAATCTTTCCAAATATAGAAAATCGAATATTGGCCTCAGTAAACTAGATCAATTAAACTTCTCAACTGTTCTTTAAGTCTTCAGATGATGTAGAGTCCTTGTGCAGTGCAGAATAGCCTTCCAAGGCTGATTGATGACTCTTCCAAGAGATAGAATTCAAATTTGCTGAGTTGTGCAAAAATCCTAATTTGTTGCCACCAAAATAGGTACCAAAACCAACTTGAATACCTTTTCTAATCTTTATACACAAAAAATGGATCTTGAATCTGACTCTATAATTCAACATCTATCCATTACAAGTGTTTTCAAATGATTCGGATTAGTAAAACCTCGATTTGTGCAAAATTTAGCTTTCTCTGGCCAGTGACAGGTTTCGGTGGTTAACACAGAGGAATTCTGGCTGTATTAACTACCGAAAGTTCTGCTTTCGGTGGTTAATGAATCGTCGTCCTGTTCGCCTAAACCACTGAAAGCTTAGGTTTGTCCAAAACTTCAAAATTGAAAAAATTGATTACCTTGATGCTTCGATGAGTGTTCAAGGCCTTTTTGATGATGCTGCTCTTCTTCGTATAGATCTGGAAACTTTAGTTTGTTGTGTTGAAGACTGTGGTATGTCCACCATTGTTGTAGCTAACTCAGCTAGAGTTTCCAAACCTGTATGATCCTGAGTTGGAGGTTGGAATTCTTTTAACTTTCGCCTCAGAAGTCCAAGCTACCTGTACAACTTCATATTCTCTCTTATCAGCACCTTGTTCCTGTCCTTGATTTTATCATGCTTTTCCTTGAGAGTTTGGTTAATGTTATAAAGTTTTGCATTTCTTTCAGACAACTCTGTATTTTTCTTTTTAATGACCCTTTCTAAAACTTCCATCTCATATATTTGTTTCAGAAGTTTATTGATTTTCTGAGTCCTGGATGCTTTAGGTTTGCTTGAAGAAGCTTTTGCTAATGGTTGACTGTGTTCATCTGGAGGAGTTGGTGAGGGCAAGTTGGGATAATCTTCTGCAACTTTCTCAGCCTATTCGTCACCCTGTGTCTCTGCTAACTCCTTCTCTTGCTCTGAGTCACTGTATGGTAAGTTCAGAGGGTTATCTCCTTCAACAAGATCCTTGGTCTGCTCACCCTCTTTACCAAACTGTAATTTCCTTTTGGTTCTTTTTCTTTTGGCAGAGGATGATTTTGTTGGCTCTCTTGGAGGTGAGATAGCCTTCCTTTTTCTTTGACTGCTCTTAGGGGTGATGGAATTCTTAGCAGCATACTTCTTCCCCTTTTCATCCTTTTGAAAATTAGTTTGGAACTCATTCCAAAATAGGAAGTAATTCCAGTCCACTTGTTTCTTCTTCAAGGACTCTTTAACAATGAGTGTAATCAACCCTTGGTGTGAGAACCTACTGGCCACCTTGGTAGGCTTCACCTTGACTTGTATGGCCATTTTTGTGAGAGCTTTGTGCAGGTAGAAGGGTAAATTAATGAGTGATCTGCCTGTGAAATGATTCAACAATTTGAAGTGGTAGGACATAACCCTATTATACCTGCCTTCACAGGTGATGTATACAAAAATTGCCTTCAACAGAGCTTGCCATTTAGGCTCAAGAAACGACATTGGTATGTCTTTCTTCCAGATGAGATTCTTATGTTGAGGATGTAAATATGATCTGAACTCAATGTTTGCAGGTATAGTGGCCTTGAACCAACATTCCCCTGTTCTAGGGAGACCAATAATATCAGTGATGGCTGCTTCATCTACCATGAATTCCTCCCTTCCTATAACAACTGTCCTCCCATCGTATGATAATGCAAATGCTTCAGAGAGCTGTTGGTGAAAGTCTTCAAGATTCTCACAGTATGAGAACACGCCAACTAGTTTGAAAAAGTTGGCCACCTCAAGGTGTGCCTCTAGATACCACGTTCCATCTAACTCAGACCTAAGAGTTGGCCCAACTTTCGACATCTGATTAGTTGGTTGACTGTCCCTGCAATTTAGCCAAAAACCTGCAAACTAGGAGAAAAAACACTTAAATTTCGGAGGACACAGAGGGTGTATGTTGAGTTATAAGGCATAGAGCAGGCATGACTCAGAGTTTGATAAACCAAATCTTCAACAGATTCTAATAACAAATGCGGGCTTGATTATAGCTGAGAACTCAACTTAATGCAATAGATATAATTGAACTCAAGCTTGAAATAATTTAATGCTACCTAAAGACTTGGGCCTTCTCGAATTTGGATCACAGATGGATTGGTGACTAGCGACAGAACTTGAGCTTCATATGGCGAAATGACAATTGACTGCAGACTGAGTTTGATAATGAAATCACGGGATTGCACAAAACTTCAGACTTGATTGCTAAATCAATGTATTTGAAAACATGGTTAAGTGGAGTCATTATGAGAAAATCTTCTCGGGACTTGAAGTTATGAAAGGCCATGTGCATCAACAATACGGTTAGCCGAAAATCAACTCATAAATTTCTGTGTTATGTCGAGCTTTCATATGAAATGACAAGTGGTGGTTTGAAAGGACTACAGAGCATCAAAACCCCGATCAAGTGTAATGATAACACCTTACCTTACCAATTCCATCAATTTTCGATGGTTACGATTTGATGATTGCGCCAACTGACAGCCGAAACGTGCAAAAGCACAGACTTTTCTTTTTCCATGTAGAAACCTTTTCGGTGGTTAACTGGACTTTTGTTTTTCCCTTTTAACTACCGAGAACGAAGGCTTTCAGTGGTTAATGAGCACTTTTCAGGCCCGCCTAAACCACCGAAACCTGAGATTCTCTCTTTTGCTTGACAAAACCAAATCAAATGTTTTTTCCAAGTTTATTTACAGAAAATAGACTCTCTAACACACCTAAAGAAATTTAGAAATAAATTTTTGGACCACACTCTATCACCTAAAAAGAAAAATCTCAATCAATTTATTTGAGGAGATAACACAATGATCATAACTGTCTCTCAAAATCCTAAACTATAATCATTGCTCGTTTATAATATAGTTGGGGGTTCACCAAATTCTTGAGTCTACAACATGCTCAGTCTAACAAAATTATAATCTATATTACTGGAAAATAAAAATTTCGATAACTTTTAAAACATAACGACATGTATATTTAAAATACACCGCACCGGTGTGTCTATAACACTCCAACGCACCGACGTGTTGCATTAATAACTACATCATGGCATGATTAAATAAAACAAATACGCACCATCGTAGGATTATTTCGAAAAATATACTCCGGTGCACTTTGTGGTATACTGATGCATCGATCAACACACGTGCTCTAAACGAGCGCACCATGATAGGGTTATTTTAAAAAACATATAATCCGGTGCGCTTGTTAAAACCTGAGGCACCGATGCCGCTAATAATAGAGCGCGCTGTGCAATGGTTAAATAAAAACATTTACGCACCATTGTAGGATTATTTCAAAAAATATGCGCTAGTGCGCTCTGTAGTATACTGACACACCAGTGTGCACCGATGCTCCAAAGGGAGCACCGTGTTAGGGTTATTTAGAAATAATAATAAATGGTGCCCTAAGTAACACCATACACATTGATGCGTAGGATAATTGACCGTATCGTGATAGGGTTAAATACAAAAATTACGCACGATTGTAGGATTTTCTTCAAAACATATATACGTCCGTGCACTCCATAGTAACCTAACACACTGGTGCACATCTGTGCTCTGAAAGGGAACATCATGTTTGGGTTATTTGTAAAAAATATTAGCCAGTGTGCTACATAAATATTTTAGCACCGACGCATTTAGTCATCGAGCACACTAGAACATGGTTTACTAAATTTTTTTTCTAGCTGTAAAATTCATTTTTGCCATTTTCAATGCTGTAGAGCTCAAAAGCATCGGTGCAACGTTTTACTCTCTGAAGTGCCCTGTCGTCAGTACTTACCTTGCTTGCCTTCCTTCCATTTTTTTCTTTGTGTGTGGCTTTCAAATTTTTCCAAACAATGGGCAAATTTGGTTTTTTTGACTACGTGTCAATCATGCCTCCCCAACGACAAAATGTCCAGGTAATATCTTTGTTTCTTTAGAACTTAAGTTTTAGGTGGATTAAAATTTAAAATTGAGTTAATTTTTCATTGTTTTAATTTTTTTTTTCTGCGCGGTGCGTTCGAGACGTTCGGCTCGCATCGTGGTTGGTACACCCTGTAAATTTATAGGGCACACCACAACATAATGTTAAATTTCTCGGCAGTGCAAAGGTAAAAAGGAACACACTGGCGCGTCTGTTTATCAATGCATCGCGTAAAATTATATAGCTATTCGGTAGTGCGTCTCAGTAACTCTAACGCACTGGTCCGTTACAGTACATGACACAACACGTGAATCAGATATATTATTTTACATGGTGCATTAGTAAGCATGCACATCAGTGCATTCATGTTTACAAACACACCACCATAAAAAAATGGCATTTTGTTGCAGTGCGCCTTGTAAATTCTCTGTGTACACTGTGAGAAGTGCGAGCGAATGACTTGAACGCACCGCCCAAAACAATTAGATACAAAATTGCAAAGTTCCATTCTCGTCAATTTTGAAAAATGGGCATGGTGGTGCATCTTCGTTAGTTAAACACATTGGTGCATATAAGGAACGTATACACACCACCTTAAATAATTTTTATTTTTATTTTTTTATGGTGCGTTAGGATTTTAATTTGTTTTTATTTTAAGTGGTGCATAGGGTAATCGTAATGCACCGGTGAGGCGGTGCATTAATTTTAAAAAAATAGTGGGGAGGTGTGTCTTCGTTACTTAAACACACTAGGGCATATAAGGAACATATACGCACCACCTTAACTATTTAAAAAAAAAATGTTTTATAGTGCGTTAGGATTTTAATTTGTTTATATTTTAAGAGGTGTGTAGGATAACCGTAACGCACTGGCGCATGGGTTTACCTGACCGCACTGGTGCGGTAGGGTTATACAACGCACCGCATAACATAATATAACAAATTTTATATTGTGCATTAGTTTACACTGGCACACCGTGGGCGGTGCTCACAAGTTATGTACGCACCGCGGGCGATGCTTAAGTGTTTTTCAGGCGCACTTGTTATGAAATTTACTTATTTTTTGAAGGAAATTATTTTTTCGTATTTATAAATAAATTTATCATTTAGTATATATTTTTTTGTGTTTTATGTATTAGTGAGGCTGATTTATTTCATATGTTAATCGTGCAGAGACATGAGCGGAGAGAGTAGGGATAGTAGCAAGAGCAGAGGGTGGACCTTTACAATGTTGTATGGGAATGGGAGGGGAGGGAGAGGGATTTGTACCCTCGCCCTATTATTGCATCGACTCATGTTCTCTTGAGGAATGTAGGCCTCCTTAAGTACTATGGGGAGGATACATCTTTGAAGGGGCACTCTGGGTTGTTGGTGCATCTGATCTGTCGATGGGATGTTCATCGACAAGCTTTCCGTGTGGGTTCGGATCAGTGGTACCATCCGAAGAATCACCAAGAATATCATTTGATAACACTAGAGAGAGACCAATACCAAGATATGAATCTGCAATTGCATCTCTCCACAAGACTTGCGGTCTAACTGGGTATCCAAATGAGCTAAAACATCCTCTATTTATATTAAATTGTCCAGTGACTTTTCTGGCTGGGTTGACTTGACTTTTTGGTAATTATATTTTCTATTTATCTTTTTCCTATGGAGCCTACTTGTATTTATAGAAGATATTATTCTAATATTATTTATTCTTCTAGGTCGACTTGTCTTCTAGGGTTACCACACATCTTTTTAATGGTTCACTTGCTTCCAAAATATTCTATTCTAATTCATAGGTTACACGTGGAGGTTAATACCTCCCGCAGCTACCAAAACATCAACACTCCCTCTTAGCTAGGGATGTATTAACTAAGATGTTTTTCATGTAGTGGTCTCAAACACATCCATCCATCTCACATGGCATGGGAAAGACTCACATGGTCTTGCAGACCAGTCTACAGATAGCATCACCATAGACACATAGGCTATCATACGATCAAACAAATCAAGTATCACCATGATAGCCGCACATTAGCCATCTAGCTGGAAAACACCTCCAACACTACTAGTTGTCCCTCTAGCTAGCAACCTCCGATGCTACTAATTGACACTATAACTGGGAATCATTTCTGACACTACAGGTCAACATCTAGTTCATACAGAACTAGTAACTCATCAATTCACACATAATATGAATAAAATTTTTAACACTCCCTCTTAACGAGGAAGGTATTCGTCTTGGCATGATCATCATCACTACTTCTGCACTTCCACACAACTCAACCATTGTCTTGTTCAATTTCATGAATCCATACATCATAAGAAGTTCTGCACTTTCACTGGAGTCATGTACCAGCATTTGTTGGAGTAGGAAACCAACCCGCACTGGGGTAATATATCAACCTACGTTGGTGTACCAACTTGCACTGGGGTAGCATACCAGCTTGCATTGGAGTACCAACCTGCGTTGGGGTAGCATACCAACCTGCGTTGGAGTACCAACCTGCACTGGGGTAGCATACCAGCCTGCGTTGGAGTACCAACCTGCATTGAGGTAGCATACCAGCTTGTGTTGGAGTACCAACCTGCGTTGGGGTAGCATACCATCCTATGTTGGAGTACCAACTTGTGTTGGGGTAGCATACCAGCCTGCATTAGAGTACCAAACTACGCTGGGGTAGCATACTAATTTGCGCTGGGGTAGCATACCAACCTGAATTGGAATACCAACCTGCACTGGGGTAACATACCATCCTGTGTTGGATTACCAACATGTGTTGGGGTAGATCCCACTATTGAGGATTTCATCACTTCCCTCTACTGGGGAACATATCACTTCCCGCTACTGGGGAACACATCACTTCTCACTACTAGAGAAATTATTTTGGACCACTCCAAGCTTGTCCCTGACAGAGGCTTGTTCAATCATATCTAGTACCTATTCGTTGGTAGCAATATACTGGATAAAGTGTCTCGTCATAGTCTTATCCCTCTTGCTGGGAGAATCCTTTGGACACAAATCATGCTTTGTACATCTCTAAGCTATTTATATGCAACATGATTGATCTTGTAGGTCAAATTGGTAGTCACCATTGACTTCCCTTCTAGTCTCAGAACCAAGGAAAAGATATATATCCCAGTCAATCTGAGTAGCTTCCTCCTCGGTCACTGTAGCAAATTCTACTGAAGCAAGGGAATCTTCACATAAGATTTCATATCTCCTTGAAGCCTCTAAAGCTTCGATCTAGCCTTCTCAACCCATGGAATCTGTTTGTCAGTTCCTGAAGATGTCTCTCTCTTTCATCTGAATATAAAAGTCTTGGAGTCTCCATTCTCCCTTTGAATCTTGACTCCCTCTGAGTTTGTATAATCTTTGGAGCCATCTTCTCCTCATGATATGTCTCATCAATGTTGCATCCTACAAAGTTTCATGGGACCATGCTAGTCTCTTCTTGGTTACTGCAACGATTCTAGGTAGGCCCTTTTGGCTCTACTAACTCTTCTTGATGATCTGAAGAGTGATTAACTACACTAGAGGGATTTGTTCGGTCATATTTGGAGCCTTCTTCTCTTTACAATCAATCTCCATATGAGATATTATGTATCTCACAAAATTACCCTTCTTCATCTTCTTCTTCTCTGGTACATGGATGTATACAATCGTGTATACAATTTCTTATCTGGATAGTCTGCTCCATGTCTCAAGCTAGAGACCATCTAATATGTTGTCTCCTGCAACCGTCATTATAGATTCCCTCAGAGTTGTCACCTGTGACCTTCCTAGAACAAGGGCAACAAAGGGAAAAATAGTAGACATGAATAATACTCTTATAATAATAAAAACAAGAATGAGAACAATAATCACAATAGCTCCTTCTCAAAGCTATTGCTTGTGACCTGTCTGGAACAAGAGCCAAAATGAAAATATAATAATAAGAAATAAGAACAACACTCATATAGTGTTGTGATCAATCATTCCTCCATGAAATTTATAAAATAACCCGCTAGAGACAAGAGCAACAAGAGAAAAAAGTATAATAGCATTTTCGTAAGAACATATCTATGTCAACAAGAATAAAAGACAATCTCCTGGTAATCATCATATTATTACCAAGGTGACCTTCTTGGAAGAAAAACAAGAAGTATCTCCTAAAGGATATGTTAGTTCATCTTTCAAGAAGAATAGTACTCACATGTTTCCAAGTATTCATTGTATCTAGCAGTAATGGAACCTTTCAAGGATTGCTGTCACAACTAGTAAGGTAACAATTATAAAAATTGATATGTGCAAATTGAAAACTTATTAATTTAATCAATCAAACCTAGAACCTGGAGTCTTATCTTCAATAATGAGTGTTGTTTATTTTCTTCCAAGTCTCCTTCACTCAAGATGACAATTATTCTCTTCAACTTGTCCCCTGTACTTAAGACAATATGCTTTCTTGACAGAAATCCGAATTAGAGAATATAATGCAAATAAACTCTAAAATGTCAACCTTAATCAATATAATACTTTGACTAAAGTTAGTTTCTAACTTTAACTTTGAACAAAGGTTAGTGTGATAATGACAACTTCAATAGATCAAAATACAACTAGATGCTCATAAGATCACAATAAATCCATAACAGCTAGAGGCATACAAAAACAATCAAAACTAGAGTGCATTGTTCCTCTGAATGTGCTGGATCTACGATTGTTTCTTGGATAAGAGATCCTTTCTCCTTAAAACTTCAAAGGTGCTCCAACTTGTAATATAAAGGTAGTTGGAGATGCGCCAGGGTAAGGCACACTAGGACAACAAAAAATTAGTCCCAACACTTAACAAAAACTTTCACTGCAACTGGTACTGCAACTGGTGCCGGCACTACAACTGATGCTGCAACTAGCACTACAACTGGTGCTACAACTGGCATTGCAACTAATGCTTCAACTAGCATGAAGCAACTGGCATAGATGAACTCACATTATAAACCTAGGATTTTATGAGGAAACCCTAATTTCTCAACTTCAGAAATTTGCAGATCTGATTCAGGGAAGAGATGTGCCCTACTTAGGCAACCATCTTAGTGAGTTCAATAAGTGCTCAATGAGCTTGACAATGGGGGAAACTGAGGATCTTCCTTCTAGAAGTTAGACTGTTATGAAGGAAACCATCTCTGATTCCATGTTGAAATTTCGGTATGCTCGTTTAACCATAGACAATGTCACATCATTGTCACCCAACCATAGGCATTCACATATTCCACCCCTGAGCACACTAACCTTTACTTAGAATAATTCTGACAAACCTACTTCAAAACCAACAGATAAACTATAGTTGCTAACTGCAACAAAAACTCAAGACAAGTAGAGCGCTCCTTCTCCAAGGGTAGCACACAAGAGAGAGAGTCTCCATATCCATAAAATAAGTGTCGTACACAACTGCAACATTTGCAACTACACTACTCTCTCAACCTTGCGCCATACTTAGAAATAATATCACCAAAATCACCAACAAGAGTATTACCAAGAGTTTCACCAAGAACCACCAAGAGAATCACCAAGAATATCATTCAATAACACTAGAGAGAGACCAAGACAAAGAGATGAAGCTGCAATTGCAACTCTCCACAAGAATTGCGCTCTAACTGGGTATCCAAATGAGATAAAAATTACTCTATTTATATTAAACTGTCTAGTGACTTTTCTGGTTGGGCCGACCTGAATTTCTGGTAATTATATTTTCTGTTTATCTTTTTCGTGTGGAGCTGACTTGTATTTATGGAAGATAATATTATAATATTATTTATTTTGCTAGGTCGACTTGTCTTCTAGGGTTTCCACACATATTTTTAATGGTTCAATTGCTTCCATAATATTCTATTCTAAGTTATAGGTTACATGTGGAGGTTAATACCTCCCACAACTACCGAAACATCAACTTTTTCCCCAGCTGATTTTCAGGTTTCTGGTGGACAACTACAGATCGCTTCTTTCAGTGTAGAGGAGGTTAGGTGCCTCTCACTGTTAGTGACGACCATAAAACACTTTACCAATGATGGGAAACATATTAGTTTCCCTTTTTTGTATTATGTTGATTTGTTGGTACAGAGGCCGCATTGTGTTAGATGGTCTGCCATTTTTTTGTGGCAGTTTTGTATAGCGCTAGAAAGATGTTGTGCTATGATATGTGGGAGGTTGAAATTCCCTTTTTCTTTAGAGCTGTTTTGCTTAGTTTTTGATATGTTTCCAGAGATGAGGCCTACTTTTTTCCATCAGCTTTCTAGGTCGATGACTCATGTGTGGATTCACATGTGGGGGGAGATGATGCCTAAGAGGGGCCAGTAGGAGTTTTCGACCAATATTTCCTCAGATGCACTTGGGCTACTAGCCAGTGAGACATATCACATGTTCATCATGGTTTTGTGTCCTTACGTGGGTTTGGATTGGCGAGGATGTCTGAACATCCTCTTCACACTAGATGAGACACCATATGATAGAGTTAATATTAGTGTTTTGTTTGACTTAATCTAGTTTCATTTTATTGTCTTACTTAATTAGAATAAAATTATTTCTAACATGTTCTCTAACTTGTTTTATTAAATTCTTTAATGAAACTGTGTAATTATTTTTGTGTACTATATATTTTGCAGATATTGACACTTTCATTGGTGACATCCCTCCTCCCTAATAGATGACGATGAGGAGATGATGCCTGAGATGGCACCTTTTTCCATTCGTTTGGAGAAGCTCCCCTTCTCTTTTGTCTTCATCCCTTTCATCATCCCAAATCACTGCATCTAGTGTGTTGTTGATTTGCTTGATGTACTCACTGGAATAATAGAAAGAGTCATATGATATGTACCCCTCTTCCATATACCCCTCCAGTTTTTCCCTTTGTTGAAAAAATTCTTTCAATTTCTTCATGTACCTCTCTAACAGGAACATCCAATGACAAGAGACCACTCCGACTAATTCAACCTCATCTACTAGGTGAATTATAAGAAGAACCTGCAAGTCCATGAAACTCGTCAGTAGTTCCTTATGAAACATACAAACAATCCCAACTATCTCTTGACACCATCGTGGAATGCTATCCACATGAATATCCTTTGATGTGATCCAACGTACAAATGTAGATAATTTAGATATGGAACGTCATAGGTTCTGGGGGAATTCATGGTTCACACACCCACACATGAGCAGAGGATAATGACACTACAAAGTAAACACATACACAATTAATTATGTTTTATCCCATGGCATGAATTTATAAAAAAAATACTAAAATCATGTTTTTGACATACAGACTTTTAGAATGTTAAAATGGTCATGTGATTTTAACCCTGACAAATGGTCTTCCATAATGAAGCTACGCTGTAGTGAAGACCCATATAAAGAAGATACCTTCACACCCAATATAACTTCCTTTTCCAAAGAAAGATCAACTTTCTTCAATATCCATGAGACATCACCTTGATTGAAAGACCAAGAGGGACCAACCTATCCTCTACTTTATTTTCTTGGCCAATGTTTCTTTTTACTTTTTGAAGAAATAAGATCTCTCCTAACAACCAATGTGTCTCTTTATTTTGATGATATGTGCCTTCATAAAGAAGATGATTTTTTTTTTTTAAATATATGCATGGGATCTAGTAAGTGGGCAATCTGAAGATGCTCCCAATATGGGAGCTCATAAAAGACATATTTCATTTTCATCCCAATGGGGGGAAATTTCTAAACATAGGTGTAGAATAATTTTGGATCGTCGAACATAGGCTCCTCATTTGAATAGAACATTTATGTAATATCCTTCTCCTTCTCTCTCTCATATTCTCTAAGCCATTCTGTTGGTGTCATTATTGCATGCCTTTGGGTTCTCTTTGGTTTACCATTGAAAGCTAATGTCTCTCTTATGTAAGGGTGTTGTTCTAGGAGGAATTCCCTAGAGCAGTCACACACAATCTTTCGTAGTTGGTTGGACCACCTAGCCTTCAGAACCTGCAAGTCCATGAAACTCGTCAGTAGTTCCTTATGAAACATACAAACAATCCCAACTATCTCTTGACGCCACCGTGGAATGCTATCCATATGAATATCCTTTGATGTGATCCAACGTACAAATGTAGATAATTTAGATATGGCACGTCATAGGTTCTGGGGGAAGTCATGGTTCACACACCCACACATGAGCAGAGGATAATGACACTACAAAGTAAACACATACACAATTAATTATGTTTTATCCCATGGCATGAATTTATAAAAAAAATACTAAAATCATGTTTTTGACATACAAACTTTTAGAATGTTAAAATGGTCATGTGATTTTAACCCCGACAAATGGTCTTCCATAATGAAGCTACGCTGTAGTGAAGACCCATATAAAGAAGATACCTTCACACCCAATATAACTTCCTTTTCCAAAGAAAGATCAACTTTCTTCAATATCCATGAGACATCACCTTGATTGAAAGACCAAGAGGGACCAACCTATCCTCTACTTTATTTTC
>JASDQU010881655.1:34719-63030 GCA_032191745.1 Picea mariana
GTTCCAGCATTCCTTGTGCGTGTTAGTCTTCTTGTGTTCCATCACTTGTGCGTGCTCCATAAACAATCGATTGCCATCAATGACAACCTTGACCATCTGCGTCATCTCTGCTATAGCCATATCTCCAACAATACTTTCCAAGCAAAACATGTCAGATTGAAGGCCTACAGGGATGAGGTATGGAAAATCAGGGATTCTTTTTCCATTTTTGACATTTCTTATATACCAAGAGATATGAATCATCTTGTGGATTCCCGTGTTGTTTCAACCAGTCTGTTTATTTCTCCCATGCCTCCCAGGCTAAATTATGAAATCCAAGTCAAATATAGACCATCTTTGCCCGATAATATTAAATACTGGAAAGTTTTTGAAGATGATGATGAACTTAATAGATTTCTCCAGGTGGTAGATGAATTTTTTGATATGCATGTCGACCAGCAAAATCAAAATGTAGAGGAATCCCATAAGCCTAAGCTAAAACAAAAAATGGTTCAGCATGATATTGTTCAACTGCCAAATAATTATATACCTCAGGGTTTGGTACCTCTTGAGAAGCTATTCGATCATAGCGATATTCCCTATAAACTGGATAAGAATGAACAAGACCTTGTTGTCCATGAGCACAACATAGGAAGCCAAAGCCAGCCTAAATTCATAAATCTGTAAGCTGAATTGGCTGTTGATCAGAAGTCCAAATATTGCAGCATTTTGAAAGAATTCTCTGATGTTTTCACTTGGAAATACAGTGATCTGAAAACTTATGACCCTGAGATCATTCAACATAAGATCCCACTTGAAAAGGACACCATCCCTTTCAAACAAAAGCTCAGACCTATCAGTCCTCTTCTTTTGCCTGTAATTGAAAGAGAAATCAAAAAGCTTCTTGATGCTAAGATCATAATCCATTTAAGATACTCTAAATGGATTGTAAATCTAGTAATAGTGAGAAAGAAAAATGGTGAGGTTGGGTTATGTGTGGACTTTAGAAACCTAAACAGATGCTCAAAGAAAGATAACTATCCCCTACCTAAGATGGAACATTTGCTGCAAAGAATTTCAGGGGCTACTGTTATGTCTTTCCTGGATGGTTTTTCTGGCTACAACCAGATTTCTGTCCATCCTGATGACCAAGAGAAGACTGCTTTTACTACTCCTTGGGGTACCTTCATGTACGCCAAAATGCCATTTGGATTAATGAATGTTGGGGCCACTTTTCAAAGGGCCATGGACATAGATTTCGTGGGTGAGAAGGACAAGTTTGTCCTCATCTATCTCGGTGACATCACAGTTTATTCCAGTAGTCATGAAGAACATCTAAAGCATTTAAAAAGAGTATTTCTGAAGTGCAGGCAGTTCGGGATTTCATTGAATCCCAAAAAATCACATTTTGCTCTTAGAAAAGGCAAGCTCCTAGGCCACATTGTTTCAGCAGAAGGCGTGAAAATTGATCCAGCTCGGGTGGAAGCGATTTAGAGGCTATCCTTACCAAGGTCGAAAAAGGATATTCAATCTTTGCTCAGTAAGATTAATTTCGTTAGAAGATTTGTTCCAAATTTTGTCGAGCTAGTAAAACACATAACATGTATGTTGAAAAAGGGATCTGAGATAAAATGGACAGACAATGCAAGGAATTCATTTTAGGATATCATACAGGCTATCATGGAATGCCCGACTCTAATCAGTCTGGATTACAGCAAGAATTTCTATATTTTTTCCTTCGCTTCTTATGACACGGTGGCAGCAGTCTTGTTACAGAAAGATGATGACAGTATGGATCACCCAGTTTCCTTCTTCAGCAAAACACTCAGAGATGCTGAACTAAGGTATGATCCTATTGAAAAACAAGCCTATGCTCTCATAAAATCTTTAAAAGCTTTCAGAATTTATATCCTCCACGCAAAAGTTATTGCATATGTTCCTTCACCCTCCGTGAAGGATGTTTTGACTCAGCCTGATATTGATGGGAAAAGAGCTAAATGGATCGCAAAGTTAATCGAGTTCGACATAGAAGTAAAGCCCACTAAATTGGTAAAAGGCCAAGGCCTTGCTAAGATTTTAATGGAGAAAAACCATGAGTTGTTGGATATAATTTTCATAGGGGAAAATTCAACGAGTTTGCAGATGGAGGTGGCAGCAGAAGGACAACATAACAATCAACAGGTGGTGGAGCATTTGTCTTCTTATGAGTGGTACTCAGGTATTATTCATTTTTTACAAAAGCTAGAGGTTCCTCCTGAACTTAGCATGATTCAATCCCGAGCCCTTAAGCTCAGAGCCATCAAATTTTGCATTTACAATAATCTGTTATATTGGAAAGACCCTGCTGGTTTACTACTCAGATGTTTAGACAAAGAAGAGTCAGTGGAAGTTATACATCAGTTTCATTCAAGTGTTTGTGGAGGTCACCATTACTGGAAGACCACAGTTCATAAAATTCTTAGGGCTGGGTACTATTGGCCTTTTCTTTTCTTAGATGTGTGTGCCTTCGTCAAATCTTACGATAAATGTCAAAGATTCACAGGAAAACAACAGCTAAAATCTCTGCCCCTAAGACCTATAGTAGTGAATGGCCCTTTTCAGCAGTGGGGTTTAGATTTTATAGGCGAGATTAATCCTTCGTCTAGTGGGAAACATAAGTGGATCTTAGTAGCCATCGATTATTTTACAAAATGGATAGAGGCAGTTCCCACCAGGAACGCCACTCATTAGGTCGTCATGAAATTTCTTTATGAAAACATCTTGAGCAGATTCGGTTGCCCCAAAAGGCTGGTAATAGATAATGCAATAGATTTCAAAGCTGATGCATTGGTCGATATGTGTGAATCAATGGGCATCCAATTGGTACATTCTACCCCCTACTATCCTCAAGGTAATGGCATGGCCGAATCATCCAATAAGAGCTCAATCAGAATCATCAGAAAGATGTTAGAGGAGAACAAAAAGAATTGGGACTCTAAACTAAAGTTTGCTATGTGGGCAGACAGAGTAACTATCAAAAAATCCATAGGAACTTCTCCATTCAAATTGGTCTATGGTACTGATGCCATTTTTCCTATTCAGCTAGTTTTATCAGTGGCTAAATTTTTTTAGGAAGAGAAAACTGAGTCAAATGATATGGTAAGAAGAATGCTCGATTTGGTAGAACTGCAGCAGGTCCGAACAGTTGGTGGAAAAATCAGAGGCTCATCAAAAGAGGATCAAGGATACTTTTGACAGGAAGGCAAAGGTAGATAATTTTTAGGTTGGTGATTAGGTTCTAAAATGGGACACCCTCAGACAGGATAAAGGCAAACACAACAAGTTCGATTCTTTGTGGACCAGCCCTTTCATGATAACTCAAGTACAGCACAACAACGCATTCATTCTGAATATTCTGGGAGGTGAAGAAATGTTCGGTGGCCCAGTCAACGGGCGATTTCTGAAACTCTATTTTGTCTAAGGCTGTGAAGCCTGGTCATTGTAATTTTATTTTTAGTGCTTGCTTTTACAGAATAACTCCATGCCCAATGGAAACACTAGCAGATAGTTTAAGTATTATTTTTTCAGGAAAGGCATTGGTTTTGTGGTTCTTGAAACCTCGCAGGGAGGCGTTCATCCCCAATAGGAGCCAGTGTTATCTCCTCAAATAAATTGATTGAGATTTTCATTTTAGGTGATAGAGTGTGGTCCAAAATTTTATTTCTAAATTTCTTTAGGTGTGTTAGAGAGTCTATTTTCTGTAAATAAACTTGGAAAAAACATTTGATTTGGTTTCGTCAATCAAAAGAGAGAATCTCAGGTTTTGGTGGCTTAGGCGAGCCTAAAAAGCGCTCATTAACCATCGAAAGCCTTCATTCTCAGTAGTTAAAAGGGAAAAACAAAAGTCCAGTTAACCACTGAAAAGGTTTCTACGTGGAAAAAGAAAAGCATGTGCTTTCGCACGTTTCAGCTATCAGTTGGCGCAATCATCAAATCGTAACCACCGAAAATTGATGGAATTGGTAAGGTAAGGTGTTATCATTACACTTGATCAGGGTTTTGATGCTCTGTATTCCTTTCGAACCACCACTTGTCATTTCATATGAAAGCTCGGCATAACACAGAAAGTTATGAGTTGATTTTCGGCTAACCGTATTGTTGATGCACATGGCCTTTCATAACTTCAAGTCCCGAGAAGATTTGCTCATAATAACTCCACTTAACCATGTTTTCAAATCCATTGATTTAGCAATCAAATCTAAAGTTTTGTGCAATCCCATGATTTCATTATCAAACCCAGTCTGCAATCAATTGTCGTTTCGCCATATAAAGCTTGAATTATGTTGCTGGTCACCAATCCATCTGTGATCCAAATTCGAGAAGGCCCGAGTCTTCAGGTAGCATTAGATTCTTTCAATCCTGAGTTCAATTATATCTGTTGCATTAAGTTGAGTTCTCAGCTATAATCAAGCCCGCATTTGTTATTAGAATCTATTGAAGATTTGGTTTATCAAACTCTGATTTGTCCCTACTCTGTGCCTTATAACTCGACATACACCCTCTGTATCCTCCAAAATTTAAGTGTTTTGTCTCCTAGTTCGTAGGTTTTTTGCTAAATTGCAGGGACAGTCAACCAACTAATCAGATGTCGAAAGCTGGGCCAACTCTTAGGTCTGAGTTAGATGGAACATGGTATCTAGAGGCACACCCTGAGGTGGTCGACTTTTTCAAACTGGTTGGCCTGTTCTCATACTGTGAGAAGCTTGAAGACTTTCACCAATAGCTCTCTGAAGCATTTCCATTATCATACGTTGGGAGGACAGCTGTTATAGGCAGGGAGGAATTCATGGTAGATGAAGCAGCCATCACTGAGATTATTGGTCTCCCTAGAACAGGGGAATGTTGGTTCAAGACCACTGTACCCGCAAACATTGAGTTCAGATCATATTTACAGCCGCAACATAAGAATCTCATTTGGAAGAAAGACATACCAATGTTGTTTCTTGAGCCTAAATGGCAAGCTTTTTTTAAGGCAATTTTTGTATACATCACCTGTGAAGGCAGGTATAACAGGGTTATTTCCTACCACTTCAAATTGTTGAATCATTTCACAAGTAGATCACTCATTAATTTACCCTTCTATCTGCACAAATCTCTCACAAAAATGGCCATACAAGTTAAGGTGAAGCCTACCAAGGTGGCCAGCAGGTTGTCACACCAAGGGTTGATTACACTCATTGTTAAAGAGTCCTTGAAGAAGAAACAAGTGGACTAGAATTACTTCCTATTTTGGAATGAGTTCCAAACTAATTTTCAACAGGATGAAAAGGGGAATAAGTTTTTTGCCAAGAATTCCATCACCCCTAAGAGTAGTCAAAGAAAAAGGAAGGCTATCTCACCTCCAAGAGAGCCAACAAAATCATCCCTGCCAAAAGAAAAAGAACCAAAAAGAAATTACAGTTTGGTAAAGAGGGTGAGCAGACCAAGGATCTTACTGAAGGAGATAACCCTCTGAACTTACCATACAGTGACTCAGAGCCAGAGCAGGAGTTAGTAGAGACACAGGGTGACGAACAGGCTGAGCAAGTTGCAAAAGATTATCCCAACTTGCCCTCACAAACTCCTCCAGATGAACACAGTCAACCATTAGCAAAATCTTCTTCAAGCAAACCTAAAGCATCCAGGACTCGGAAAATCAATAAACTTATGAAACAGATCTATGAGATGGAAGTTTTAGAAAGGGTCATTAAAAAGAAAAATACAGAGTTGACTGAAAGAAATGCAGAACTTTATAACATTAACCAAACTCTCAAGGAAAAGCATGATAAAATCAAGGACAGGAACAGGGTGTTGATAAAAGAGAATATGAAGTTGTACAGGCAGCTTGGACTTCTAAGGCAAAAGTTAAAAGAATTCCAACCTCCAGCTCAGAATCATACAGGTTTGGAAACTCTAGCTGAGTTAGCTACAACAATGGTGTACATACCATAGTCTTCAACACAGCAAACTAAAGTTTCCAGATCTGTACGAAGAAGAGCAGCATCATCAAAAAGGCCTTGAACACTCATCGAAGCATCAAGGTAATCAATTTTTTCAATTTTGAAGTTTTGGAAAAAGATAAGCTTTCGGTGGTTTAGGTGAACAGGACGATTGTTCATTAACCACCGAAAGCAAAACTTTCGGTAGTTAATACACCCAGAATTCCTCTGTGTTAACCACTGAAACCTATCACTGGCCAGAGAAAGATAAATTTTGCACAGATTGAGGTTTTACTAATCCGAATCATTTGAAAAACACTTGTAATGGATAGATGTTGAATTATAGAGTCAGATTCAAGATCCATTTTTGGTGTATAAATATTAGAAAAGGTATCCAAGTTGGTTTTAGT
This sequence comes from Picea mariana, assembly GCA_032191745.1. Lineage (NCBI taxonomy): Eukaryota > Viridiplantae > Streptophyta > Pinopsida > Pinales > Pinaceae > Picea > Picea mariana. The sequence goes on from JASDQU010881655.1 coordinate 41,066, forward strand.
ACCTATTTTGGTGGCAACAAATTAGGATTTTTGCACAACTCAGCAAATTCGAATTCTATCTCTTGGAAGAGTCATCAATCATCCTTGGGAGGCTATTTTGCACTGCAGAAGGACTCTACATCATCTGAAGACTTAAAGAACAGTTGAGAAGTTTAATTGATCTAGTTTACTGAGGCCAATATTCGATTTTCTATATTTGGAAAGATTTGATCCAGTAATCTAGGATCTAAAAACTGTTTTGTAAAAGGCTATAAAGCCGAAAAATTTTGAAGAACTAAAGGTCGATTTTGAGTTCTATATTATATTGTTTTGTATGAAAGACATTTTCTTTAATATATCAGCCTGCAAGCTTCTTTCATTTGTTATTGTCATACCCTCCTTCATCTTTGTCTATGCATATGAGTTGAATTCGTTCTTTTGTCTCTATTTAATGGTCCTATGGTAACTGTCATCTTACTTTTGACTGTTAGGCAAGAATCATAAGCATCTTTGGCTAGTTTGTTGACCCATCATATATATGGTTTATGTATGTTTTGGTTAACCGATTGGTTTTCTTATCCATCTGTTATACAAATCTATCTGATAAATAGCTCTTGAAGACCTTGTGTTGCATGAATATAGTTAGACTGTCTTGAAGATACAATTGAGATATTAAGATATTCATCTTGATCCAAACCCACATCTATTACTGAGAAAATAGTTTCCAAAAAGATTAAGTTACCAGGCATCTCTGACTTATAGCCTAGGAGAGTTTCCTAGAGTGATAACACATTGAAAGCGAGATAAAGGTTATAATCATTGACGGTGAGATCATGTAGGTTATGATCATTGGCGGCGATATCATGCTAGTTATGATCATTGATGACGAGATCGCGTAGGTTATGATCATTGATGATCATGCAAGTTGGTTATGATCATTGATAACAAGATCACACAAAGTTATAATCATTGATGATCATGATGGTGATATGGGAAGGGAAATCCAGACGGTAGTAGGTACCCATGGTGCAAGATTCCCATCATGTACATCATAGTCATAAGAACTCAAATTTCCATCATAATCACACACAATTGTGAATTAACAACTAATATAGATTAGAATTTTTCTAGACAACATGTTAGTTGGGAGTTCACCAAATACTTGAGTCTACAACATGCTTCAAATGATTATAGATTAGAATTTTGAGAGACTACCCATACTTTAGACTCAAGTCTTTACAGCTAAAATGCCTATACTTTAGACTCAATTCTTTACAGTTGAAATTCAGACAGAAAAATGCACAGAAATGCACAGGAAACAAATCCCTCTCCCTCTCCCTCACCTCCCAATCTCGTACAACATTGTATAGGTCAACCCTCTGCTCCTATGTTGTTGATTCTCTCTTGGTTGATGTCTCTGCATGATTAAGAATATGGAAAATAATTTTTTTTAATTTAACCCTTTTACGGCATGCTAAATAACTAGTTGCATCGGTGCGTTGTTATTTACGTACCACACCAGATTATTTTTTTCGAAAACCTTACCACGATGGGCCATTGTTTGGGAGAAATTGTCTGCACCGATGCAATTGTCTAAGTTTCCTACCGTCGTATATAAAATTTGTAAAAATAACACTACCATGGTGTGTAATTTTTAAGAGCAATTATTTGCCCCGGTGCGTCATTATTTTTGTAGTGCACTGAAGTATTTTTTTTGTTTGAAATAAACCTACTAGGATGTGTTATTTTGTGGACATCGGTGTGTTAGTTTTATAAAATGCATCGGTGCGTTATATATTTATAAATGCATCAGTGTGTTTATATTTATAAACACAGTGTACTAAAACATCTGCTAAAACCTTCATCGCTCGCCTCCGCTAGTATCCTCTGCTATAAATGGATTTTTGGGCTATTTTAATAGGGCATTCGCAAAAACCTCCACTAGAGGGTCTTTTCCTTGTAGTGTTGTAACCTAGAAAAAATAAATTGTGATAAAAATATTTGAAAAATTTTGCATTGTTTTCTCACCACACCAATTGAATTAATTAATCTAAAAAATGAGAAAATGTATCTTATAGTTAAAAGTAGCAAGGTAGATAGATATTTCTCAAGGTTCTAATAATTATTATTTTGCAAGAAACTTTTGCATTCTTAATTATCCATAAATATTTATTTATTGAGTAGGTATGAGAAACGTGATTAATCATTTGATATTTGTTTTGATGCCATTGTCATAATGAACTTATTGTAATCATACATTTTTAAATTTATAAATATTATGTGTAAATTCACCACGATAATATGTTTCATTAACCTTTCAATCGAAAGTTGTGTTGGGGCCTTTTTTTGAAATTTACTTATTTAGTAATATTATTCTTAGAAATGTGCATGGGTGTCAAATACTATCTTGATATTTTTCATTGAAATATGCACATGTAAGACAACAACTTCGCATAAGAGGTAATTTGGATCAAAATATGCATATCAAATATAACACCGAGAAAATTGAGAGTGAATTTTAACCAAACACAAAAAAACATATATCATATATATTCATCCACTATAAACTATTTAATTATAAAATTTCACCTAATTTATGTTGGGTTGTTATGTTCTTGGTAGTGAAATTATAGTTGAGGTGGATCTACTGACAATCGAAGTCGAAGGTCGGGGTGGTTCGATCAGGTAAGGACGAAGTCGAATGAATCGATAGCAAGTTGAAGGTCAAGGTGATTCGACTGGGTAAAGATAAATTCAAAGACATCAACAGCAAGTCGAAGGTCGAGGTGACTCAACCGGGTAAAGTTGAAGAGGTCAACCGACAAGAGGTCGACAAGCGGGTGTGTGGCAACCAACTGAAGACCGAATGAAGGCTGATTGGTAGTCGACTGGTAATCTGACTTGGTAGTCGACTATAACAAAATCCCGAGATTCGTGGGATTTGTAGCCAATTATCTGTGTAGATCTGTAATTATTTTTGGGTGCCTTTTATTTAGGGTTTTTCCTATTGTAAAGCATGTAAAGAAGGCATGTTGTAATGTTTTAAAGGCTAATGAATCTTGAATCAATAATCGTAGAGGTTGTTCGTCATGCAGATGTAAGTCGAATTGGTTACAGGGTTGTTCTTGTGTAAAGCAAGAAGGTATGATGTTGATTGTGTCTTAGGTGTAGACCAAGGCTAGACATGTAACATTTTATTCAAAATGAATAAGACAACAAGAAAGAAGAACACTCAAGGAATGTTGGTTTCCCGGGTTGGGTTTCCAGGGTAAAATCTTTGTGTATTGTGTGTTTGCTTTGTCATTTATTGTCTTGATTAAATCTGTGTTCCTCTCTAATGTTAGGTTTAGTGTGGAAGTGTTTCTCATTTCCTAACATGTGGTATCAGAGCTTGGTTTAGCAACCTTGGATATGAGCTAAACATTACGTTCAATAAGAGTCGTAAGTTATAAATATTTAAAGATTGTGTTAAAGAATGGCGAGCAGCTCGAGAATAGAGATCAAAAAATTCAATGGCCAAAATTTTGATCTTTGGTATCTTAAAATTGAATATATCCTCATAGATCGAGAATAATGAACAACAGTATGTCTAGGTACCATGCCGACAAGCATGTCGATGGAAGAATGGGAGAAATTTGAGAGAAGAGAAAGGAGTACGATTCAACTTTGTCTTGCAGATTCGATACTGCTGAATGTCTCAGGTGAAGACTCGGCCAAGAAACTGGGAGACAAGTTGAAGAGCTTGTACTAGTCAAAATACATGGTAAATAAGTTGTTTCTCATAAAGAAATTGTATCTTCTAAGGATGAGTGAGGGAAGTTCGGTGACTAGCCATTTAAATGTGTTTAATACCATTATAAGCCAGTTATCTTCTGTGGATATTAAAATCACTGAGGAGGAGAAATTTATTATTCTATTATATTATTTTTCAAACTCTTTGGATAACTTAGTCATGGCTATAGGGAGTAATACAACCACATTAGCACTAGAAGACGTGGTTGCATCTCTACTGTAATAAGAAATGAGAAGGAAGAACATGGAAGGATCGACCAAAGATGCTTTAGTGGTGAGAGGTCGATCAATTGACAGAGATAAAGGAAAATTCTCCAATAGAAAGTCTAAGTCGATGGGTATATCTAAATTTCTTGTTCAGTCGACAAGAATATGTTGGAAATGTGGTAAAGTTGGGAATTACAAAAGGGACAGCAAGTCAAAGGCAATGGAAGTCAGTACAGGATCCGATGAGAAGTAGTCGACTGAGAGAAAAATGACTCCAGATAAGGGAGGTGATGTGTACCTGGCGTCGACTAGTACACAGTCGGATCAATATGTTTGTTTGATCGACTCAAGAACATATTATCATATGACAACACATAGAGAATGGTTCTGCGAATATGAACAATATGAAGGAGATGTGTTCTTTGGGGACGACTCGACAACCAAAATTACCAAACGAGGAAGAGTTCGACTGATAGTGCAGGATGGGAGGAGTAGAACCCTTCCAGGTGTGCTACTCATTCTGGGTTTAGCAAGAAACCTGATATCTATTAGCAAGATGAGTGATGCATGGGTGCACACTCTATTTCAGAATGATTTGTGCAAGATGGTCAGAGGTGTGATGGTTTTAATGGAAGGAGTTCATATTGGAACCCTATACAAGTTACTAGGGAGTGTCGACTCAATTGGATGCAACAACATCATTGTTACTGAAGTCGACTCGAATTAGGTTCATCTCGACCTGGGATGATTCGATTCAAACCGACTCGACAAGTCATCATAAAGTCAACCTTACCATGATATAGCACGAGAGGATGGAACACATAGGAGAAAAAGGACTTCCAGATATGCATAAAAAAGGTATGGTTGAAGATTTTCCTGAATGTAATTTAGAAGTCGACTTTTGTGAACATTGTATATATGGAAAACAAAGTCGGGTGAGGTTCCCATCTAGAGCGACAAGGGAAAATGAGATACTAGAGTTGGTTCATAGCAATGTGTTTGTCCCTGTTTCAGTGCCTTCACTTGGTAGATACTTGTATTATGTCTCCTTTATAAATTATTTTTCCAGGAAGACATGGATATATTTCCTGAGGAAGAAATAAAAGGTTTTCGAGAAATTCAAAGAGTTTAAATCTCTTGTAGAAAACCAGACATATAAGAATATTAAGGTGTTGAGAACTGACAATGGTGGTGAATTATGTGGAAATGAATTTGATCATTTCTGCAAGCAATGTGGCACATCACACCAAAATAACACACCATACAGCCCATAACAAAATGGACTTGTTGAGAGAATGAATAGAACATTAATGGACAAGGAAAGGAGCATGCTCAGTGGTGTTGGGATCGCACAAAAATTATGGGTTGAGGCAGTCGACATTGAAAAATATGTAGTGAATATGTCTCCTTCGATGGCGCTAGTCGAAACGACTCCACATGAGGTATGGTCGGGTAAGAATCCTTTGGTTTCACATCTCAAAGTATTTGGCTGTGATGCATTTGTGCATGTTCTCAAGGAAACGAGGAGCAAGCTAGACAAGAAGGCGGTCGAGTGTATTTTCATTGGATATAAGAAAGGAATGAAAGGATATAAGATCTTGGATCCTACATCAAGAAAAACAGTTTAGAGTCGAGTTGTGGTCTTCATAGAAGTTGGAAGTAAGTCTGAGCCTAAGAAATTGTTCAAATCAAGAATAATCTAGAGAAGGTGTGGTTTGAACTGAGGAACAAAGAATGTGATTCAGATGAGTCAACTGAATCAGAAGAAGAGGTGCAACAACCAACCCCGGTTGTAAGGAGGCCAGAATGAATAATAAAACCAATTGAAAGGTATAGTCTTCCTGACTTTCATTCTAGATTTTTGTTAATTGCCACCAACGATGAGCCCAAGTCTGTCGTGGAGGCAGTCAACTCAATAGACAGATAACTCTGGAAGGATGTAATGGTAGAAGAGATGGAATCATTGCACAATAATGAGATGTGTGACGTGGAAGAAAGCATGTCGGTATAAAATGGGTATTCAAGAAGAAGATGAACGCAGCAGGTCAAGTCGAGAAATTCAAAGCTCGACTAGTAGCGAAAGGATATTCCCAAGTTGAAGGAGTCAACTTCGGTGAGATTTCTTCCACTGTTGAAAAATTAAATTCCATTAGAGTACTAATGTCTCTGGCTACAACATTTGATCTAGATATAGAAAATATGGATGTGAATACAACATTCCTACACAAGGACCTTGAAGAGGAAATCTACATGAAATAGCCTGAAGGATTTGTAGTAAAGGGTAATAAATATTTGGTGTGCAAACTGAAAAGATCCCTTTATGGCCTAAATCAATCACCAAGGATTGGGTACCAAAATTTTGACACATACATCCTTAGTTTGGGGTTTGTGAGAAGCAAAGTTGATCACTGCATATATTCCAAGGAAGAAGGTGGGTGTTTCATATATGTAGCATTGTATGTCGACGACATGTTGTTGATTTGAAACAACATGGATGCAATAAAGGAGGTGAAGAAGCAGTTATCGTCCAAGTTTAACATGAAGGATCTCAGTGCAACAAACTTCATTCTAGGAATGGAGATTAAGAGAGATCGAGCAGCTAGAAAGATCTGGTTGAACCAAATGAAGTATATTGAAACAATCTTGAAACATTTCAACATGTAGGATTGAAAACATGTGAAGGTGTCAATTCCTATGGGAGCAAGGCTAACTGTTGAACAGTGTCTAAGGACACAGGAGGAAATAGAGGACATGGCTCATGTTCCACATGCAAGTGTTGTTGGTAGTCTAATGTATGTGATGGTCTGCACTCGACCATACATTTCCCATGTAGTGGGAGTGTTGAGTAGATACATGTCGACACCTGGGAAGGAGAACTGGACAATTGTCAAGAGAGTATTCAGGTATTTGTGTGGCACAAAATATTATGCTATATGCTACCAAGGAAAACATGGAGGTGACAGTGATTTAAATGTACATGGCTTTGTCAATGCCAATTGGGTTGGAGATCTGGATCTATGGAGGTCGACCAGTGTATATGTGTTCAAGATGTTCGGTGGAGAAATCCGCTCGATGAGTAAGCTAAAAGCGGTCATAACCTTGTCAACAACAGAAGTTGAATACGTGGCAGCCACTTATGGAAGCAAAGAAGTAGTATGGCTACAAAGGTTGTGTTCAAGAATCGGGTTTGAGCAGAGATATATGAAGATAAGTTGCGACATCCAAAGCACAATATTTCTATCAAAGAACCATGCTTATCATTCTAAGACTAAGCACATTGATGTACAATACCATTTCATGAGAGATGTGGTGGAAAAAAACAAGGTGTTGTTGGAGAAAGTAGACACGTTGGAAAACATAGTAGACTCTTTGACCAAGTCTGTGAGTGTTGTGAAGTTCTCTTGGTGCAGAGAGGCAATGGGAATTTCTACCCTAGTTCTATGAACAAGAGTTTAGAGGTCTCTCGATTTCAGCAAAGAAAACAACAAGTGGGAGAATGTTGGGTTGCTATATTCTTTGTAGTGAAAGTCTAGTCGAGGTGTATCGACTGACAGTCGAAGTTGAAGGTTGAGGTGGTTCGACCAGGTAAAGAAAAAGTTGAAGGAATCGATAACAAGTCGAAGGTCGAGGTGGTTTGACCGATTAAATATGAAGTCGAAGACATTGACAGCAAGTCGAAGGTCAAGGTGGATCAACCGGGTAAAGTCAAAGAGGTCGATGGGAAAGCATGTGGAAACTGACTAAAGACTGAATGAAGGCCAACTGGTAGTCAACTGGTAATCCAACTTTGGACAAGTGGTATCTCTCCCAAAAAAAGTACTTTTCCACACAACCTAAAGTTTAACTGTGAAAATCACATTATGGAACTTTAGAGGGGTAAATGGAAAAGGCATGTAGAGGATACTTAATAACATAATAAGTAAAGATAAACCCATTGTTTTCATGACTCAAGAAACTAAATGTGATTGATAAACCATGAAAGATATAACTTCAAGATGTTGGAAATGATGTGAATCAATAACTCTCTATACAGAGGGATTCTCTAGAGGTATAGTGATTTTATGGAATCATACTCTAGTAATCTTATACAACTTCATCATAACAAGTCACATCATATGTACAAACTTCAAGGATATTGGATCGGTAGTGGGGGCACTACATCCAATGTCTATGGACCCAATTTCATAGTAGAGAAATTGGAATTCCTAGAGATGGTGCAAAATATGGGAGCGGTGATAGGAAAACAACCCTGGATCATTGGGGGAGACTTTAACATGATAACTTTTTTATAGTGAAAAAAAGGGACGCATAAGGCGTTTAGAGGAGGACAATGTTACCTTTAAGAACACCATCTTAGGATTACGATTGGTGGACATAATGACCACCAATTGTTTTCATACTTGGAACACTAAAAGAGGAGGTAATCATCATATTGCAGTTAGGTTAGATTGCTTCCTAATATTATAATCCTTCATTGAGACAGGAGCATCATTTGAAGTATAAATATTAATCAGAGTGGGATTCGATCACTTGCCAATATGTCTTACCTAGGAGATCCTGGTGCCCCCCATATCAAGACTCTTTCGCTTTAAAATTTTTTGGCTTGGTCACCCAAACTTCAAAGAAAATATAAAGCAATGGTGGAAGGATATTGGAAGACAACTATTCCAAATAAAAAATATATTTTATAAATTATTTGATGATTGTATTACAAAATATTATTACAATATATTAACAAGAGAATGAAAGAGTTGCAACCCTGCAAACGAATAATAAAATATGGTATGACTAATAAACACTTAATTAATATTATACTCATTACAAGTCATCCCCTCCTAAATGCTTTGACCACAAAGCATAGGTAAAAGGGTGTGCTTGGATCTAAATTCCTCATTCCCCCATGTAGCTTAGAAACCATGGCCTCTTCTAAAAATATTAGTGAGAGATGTATGATATTCTCCTTGACGGCATTTTCCTTACCATCATCACCTACTGGAGGAGTTTCACACATAATAGGTTTAAGGTATTTTAGCCTGAATGCATACTCACTTTTGTTTACAATATCATCACATGATGGCTTTGATAGAGGATATATTGTCATACACCTTGTATAATGTTTTCTCCTTAGGCACCACTTTGACATGTCATTATCTTCAGGTGGTGGAGATTGCACTGATTTTGTCTTACAATATATCAAATTATGATAACTAACTCCAAAAATCCCTTGGCCTTCTAGGAACTCAACAAGTTGCTTCTCATCCAAGATCACATAATCCCAGGTAGCAATATCTTCACGTGTATCTATATATCCATCTCTTCCATGATAATCCTCTCTAATCGCTTTCCAATTATTTCAAGCAACATCATATGTTGTCAAAAGTATACCTCCAATATGAAGGACATGTTGAAGAGCATATTCACACGTGCTTCTTGGACTCCTAAAAAAATCCATAGCTTCCCTTGAGAGGCCAATCATATATAATTATTTCGTCCAATTAGGAAGCATACTTTTTTTTGCTACAATTACTGCACACTTGATAAGGCGTGATGTAAAAATTCTTTCTAGGAAAGAAGATAAATGCATTTTTTTCCCAACCCCATGTCATCACCTAAAATGCCTCCTTTGAATTTATAGTGAAGATCCTAGAGCCATTTGATAACTTCACATTGATTTGGATACAAAGAGGTTGTTGTTTTTCCAGGAAGTCTATACATTTTCTTTCCTTGTGTGAATGTGATAGCTTTTGATTCTTCCAAAGAGACCTCTTCCATGGAGTTGCTACATCTTCATATTCATGTGTATTTCATGCATAATTTTCCTTAGTAGTAAGAGCATGCCTTTTCATTTGCTCCTTCAATGATTCTACAGAATCTAATGAATTATTATCATCTTCAGAAGACACAGAATCATCTTCACCCATAGAAGAAAAAAAATTTATTGCAGAAAGAACATTAGAGGGTTTTGTCTTTTGTTTAATGCCCTTGGAAGGTCTTAATTTTGCATCAGTTCCACTACTTATGTCATTTACATGATTTGAATTAGAACTCACAAAATTAATAGCTTGATTGCGATCCTTGGTATCATATCCAGTATGTAATTTAGTAAACCTTGAGGATTCAGTAGAATCCAGTAGAATCCTCTTTGTCATCACCAACCTTAATAAAGATTGAAGATAGAGCAGAAAAAGTATTCTCAAATTCTGGAGCATCGGAGTTGTGGACTAGGGTATTGACCCCATACTCGTGATCCTCAAAATGACTTGTATATTCCTCATCACCTATGGATTCCTTGTCACATGTATTGTGCATATCAAAATAGTTCTAAACTTTATTGATCCGCCATGTGCTCTCTCGATTGTCCTCACCGTGAAACTTCGATATATCTAGTTTTACCTTGTGTGTAAAGTTATTGAATGAACTTGTATTTGATGAGTATTATGGTTGCGAGGATGAGTTGGGGCTACTCATTCCCTTGATTGCATTTTTTTTATAGGCTTCATATTCATCTTTAAATGCAAGAAGTCCTTTATATTTTTTGTTGAATTGTTGTATTAAATTTGCACAAATCCTTGTAATTTTTCTTTCAATCTCAGCATCTAATTTTTTTGTTGACTCGTTTCCTTCAAAAGGTCCACCATAATTCCTATCAATGTTTCATGTATTCATGATTGATGATTAATTGGGGTGAGGAGTTGAGATGTGTAAGTTACCACTGTAAAAAAAAAATTATCTTTGTAAATTATGTATATATATATATATATATTAGGGAATATCATGGGCCAATGGTTTACCAAAACCATGGGCTTGTAAACCACCAATGGTAAAATAAAAATTTACTCTTCCTTCTTCTTTTTATTTATTTTCCTTCCTATATTTCCAATACCATGGGAAAATACCATGGGTTTTTTAAACCACAAGCTCTAATACCAATTGGAAGACAACTATTCCAAATAATCAATATAATTCATAAATTCTTCGATGATTGTATTACAATATATGTACAAGAAAATGAAAGGGTTGCAACCCTATGAATGGATAACAAAAGACTATGTGACTAATAAACAATTATTTAATATTAGACTCATCACGTACATTGATCCAATGAATGGAATGATGGTGTATAGATTCTAGTAGCACCTCAAGAAACTGAAGACCAAACTTAAGTATTGGATTAAATAAGTCTTTGAAAATAATTTTCAATCTCAATGTGACTTAGAAAATCAAGTGGAGCAGGTTCAGTCAAATATCATAAAGGAAGGCAAGAATGAGAAGCTAGCACTAAAGGAACATACAGAAATGAGAGAGAAGCAAGTGGAAATTTTATGGAGACAAAATTCAGAATCGGGTAGCTTAAGGAAGTTGACAAGAAATCTTGATTCTTCCACAATTCCATGATCAATCAACAAAAAATGAACAAAATAGTTTCTCTCCATAATGGCAAGCGAAGAAAACTATAAGAGCATGGTGACATAGAAAAGGAGTTCAAAGATTACAACCATCAAATTCTCTCAAAGATTAAGATTAATAGACAAAGAGATATGAACTCAATTTTGAGCCATATCACTAGTTTGGCTACACCAAAGAAGAATGTTGGTCTAATGAAAAAAATCACTCCTAAATAAGTGGAAGGAATAATCATGGAGATGATTGTAGGAAAATCTCCAAGACCAGATGGATTCATAGTAGATTTCTTCTAGAACTAATGGGCTATCGTAGGGACATATGTTTGGAAAGTGGTGAAATAATTTAAATATAAACAAGGAAATCTGTAAGAATTCAACTCTACCTTCCTTACTCTTGTCCCTAAACAAGACACAACTAATTTTCCAGACAAATACAGGCCAATCTCACTTTGTGATGTAATTTATAAAATCATACTCAAGGTTTCAGCTAATAAACTAAAGTTTATCATGTCTCTAATAAATTCACATGAGTAAGGAGGTTACATTGAATGGTGCTATTTTCTAAATGGGATTATAGTGGTCCTTGAAGCCATTCATTCTCTAAAATCTACCAAAAATCCAAGTATACTCATCAATATTCATTTGTCCAAAGCATTTGATTATTTAAATTGGGATTTCATTATTGAGATGCTAATAGATTTTGGATTTAGTCTGATTTAGGTCAGTTGGGTCAAAAATATTGTCTCGTTATCCTTCTTTTTTGTATTATTTAATGGCTATCCTTACACCCCTTTCAACCCCTCTTGGGGCATTAGAGAAGGAAACCCTATTTCTCCATTTGTATTCATTATTAAGGGAGAGGATCTTGGGAGATGTCTCACCAATGTTGTTTCTTCTGGAAATCTAAAAGTCCTTAACCTAGTTAATGACTCAAACCCCCTTTCCCACCTACAATTCATGGATGATACATTGCTTATTGGTCATCCCTCTACAGAGGAAACAATGTATGTTAAAGCAATCCTTGATTCTTTCTTGTTAGTTTCTAGAACAACCATTAATCATGACAAATCCCTTAGCTTATTCTTCAATATGCCCTTGAACACCCAATGCAACATCATAAGAATCTTAGCCTTTCAAAAAGTTCTCTACCCTTGAAATATATGGGAGATCCTCTCATAAAAAATGAACTGAGGACTATCTCCTAGGAAATCCTTCTATCTAATCTAGAGTAAAAAATCATCTCTTAACCTCCCAAGAAAACTAATCTTTCTTCGATTTGTTTTATAGTCTATGCCATTATACCCTTTCTTAGTGTCAACGGCTCCAGGAAAGATACTCAAAGTCATAAAGAGTATCCAAATATATTTTCTATGGAGAGGCCCTAAAAGCGAAGGAAAATGAGCCCTTGTTTCATAGGCTAAGGTTTGCATACCTAAGGACTATAGTTCCCTTGGAGTTAGATACCTTTAGACCTGCAATAAGGTTTTAGTATGGAAAATCTAGTGGATATGGCTAAACCACAAAGGGGAGTTATGGGGTCAAATATAGAGGAAAAAATATGCAAGAGACGTTGAGCAGTAGGATCTCATAAGAATGGAGGGATGCATGCCTGGTTTGTTGATATGAAACAATGATTGTAAGAGAAAATATCTAATGTGTAACCACTACTTCTGGGAAATTGGATCAGGGAATTATTCCTTCTTTTGAGATGACTCTTGGCATCATCAGGAACAATTAAACAAGCAATCATTTTTTACAAAAACTAGAAACCTCTTCCACTCTTGGAACTGGTATCATGTCAATAGATATTGGTAGGAGAGGTAGGGCACAACCCACAATGGATGGAGAACTTAGAAATTAAGAGAACTCTAGCCTCCACCAATATCAAAAGAGGGAATAGACCTCTTAGGAGAAGAATTAAAGATAAGAATAATCTAAGCTAAGAAGGGTCAAGACACTCTCGATTGGGGCTAGACCGGAGGAGGGATCTTCTTGGTTAAATAATATTATAATCTGGAGGTAGGTCACAACTACTTGAAAGAGAAAAGACTCGAAAACAAGTCTAGATCCTCGAGACATGGACAAAATTCTCTATATTCCTCTGGCTACTAGCCAAAAATAAAATTCTGACTTGGGATAAGATTCAAAGGACAGCCCATCTGCTTCATGTGCAATCAACAGGTTGAGTAAATATAACACTTATTTTACCAATGAACAAGCACAAATTTAATGAGGTCATTGTGCTACTACCTTTAGGTAAACATACAAAAGAAGGAATGGCATTTGGGAAACAATATAAGAGTGGCACTCCTCCCCCTTTGAAAACCAGATCCTAGAAAAATTTTGGTAGCTTCTTCTAGGATTTCTTCTATGGGGGTTTGGGAAGAATGTAATTTACATATATTCAAATATGAGAAAATAGAAGCGGAGATATTATGGGTAGAAAATTCTCAAAACATAAAAGAAATTATCCATTATTTCTCTTAGTTAGCTGAAAGAAAAAAGTTCTTACATGGAACATATAATTCTTTATCTCTGGGACATTGACCCTGGTAAAATTTTGAAGAAGGCACCCTCTTATATGCCTCAATCCAAATCCCTTGAATCATGGTCACCCCCACCTTTCGACTTTAAAATACTTAACTTTTGATGGTGCCTTAAAAGGAAATCCAGACCCATCGAGATTAGGAGGAGTTTTTAGGGACTCCTTTGGTCATATACTTAAGGTGTTCACAGGGTTCCTAGGAGTAGAAACCAATAATGAAACTAATATGATGACTCTAAAAAGGGCCTTCTCGTTACCTTAGTTCATGGGTATGACAAGTTGATAGTGAAAGGGGACTCCCTCATATTGGTGAATGCACTCAAATGAATGTTGAATGAAACCTAAGTTGATAAGCTCACACACAACTAGAGACTCTACTTAGGCCTAGAAGTAATATCCAATAGCATTTCACTCATCCCAACAATCATTCCCCTCCATGTAAAGCACAAAGAAAATTGTATGGCGAATAGAATAGATAATAAGGGAGGGTTGTTGGCCACTCAAGAGTCGGATGTAAGTTGGGATAACATGGAAGCAACCACCCTAAAGAATGTTTGTCTCTACATCCACAAATTAGATATGGAAACCTCGTATTGATGAGAGTAGGGACACTTATCCCCTCGAGGTATAGCTGGAAGTTGGAAGTCATAACCTCCAATCAAGGTAATGAGAGGGTGGTCATTATGGTTCAACAAGTGAGTGGGAGCATCTAGTTCTTCAGTTTGGTGAGCATGTCTCCACATCACACAATAATTAATCTCCCCTTACTTGCAATCATGGATTTGAGAGGGCAAGGAAGTAATAATTCCATGTGGTCTAAACTTGATACGAAGAGTCGGTTTGTTTATGAAGATAACTCTTAGTGAAGGTTCACTTCAAATAGATATTTTAGGTGCCCCTTTATGTATTATTAGTTGTTTTGGTAATTATTAGGATCCCTGGGAGATTAGGATTGTAAAATAGAATTCCAAATCATTCTTGGATGACTACTTGCAATTTTGAATAAACAAAAGGGCCACATGGAAGTAGAATGTGGGATGTGGGAGTGTAGAAAGGGAAGGATGTGGGGGAAAGGGAGCAACACAAGAGCCATATAATTTTGCATAGAAATTTTTGGAATGTGGAATGCATAGGGAAATAATGTGAAAACTTGGTTGAATGTGGAGAAAGGGGAGCAACATGAAAACCTCCACATTTTGCATAGAAGATTTTGGAATTTGAGATGCAAAGAGAGACAATGTGAAAAGGTGGGGGAATACTAAGAAAGGGGGAAGCATGATAACCTCTACTGCATATAAATTTTTGGAATGTGAGATGTGGAGGGTCGCAATGCAGAATGCAAGAGGTGCCAACCCAATCTACATCTATTTATACTCTACCTCTGAGGTAAAGGAATAGGGGTCTAAGTTCTCTTCACTTAAATCTCTATGTTATTAATTAGATTGGAATTATCCTTTCTATTTCATGAAAAAGACTATTGGATGGAAATTGTTTGTCTTAAGAATAAATTTTGTTATCTTAATATTGTTATGTCCATATGTTATAGGCCACATAGCTATACTACGATTATGAACAAAACTGCTAGTATTGAATATCAACACGAGCAAGATCATTAGAGGTTTAACGTATATCATAGCAAGAATTTACTTTTTTGTATACTGATTAGTATAAGAGTAGCAAAATTTATAGTTTAGACTCCCATCCCTAAGAAATTATTCGTTTCCCTTTTGTGCTTTTCTAATAAGATGACATCATTCCCTTGATTAATCTATAAGAAAGTCTCATTGATTAATTTGTAATAAAATCCCAAGGGTTTGAATGAGGTGTATTTAAAGCTAAATATAACCATTGGATGAGACATTTTGATGGAGGAGACTAGTACCGGAACCTTGTGTTTTTCATAGGCATTCCTAATGACACCCTTAACCTTCCCTCTTGTAAATATCCCCCACCAATGGGAGTTTCTTGACTTGTTATCTCCAAAATATATTTCAAGGAGGCTTTGGTTTCCATTGGTCACATTAAAGCTTCTTTTTATCATCCTAATGGATGTTTTACTATTAAGAAAATTGTTTTGATTCTTTCCATTTCCCTTCAATGGGAGGCTCTAAAACAAGGAAATTTTACTTGGTCCATAGCCTAATATATCACTTTTATACATTTCTTCCTTAACTCATGGAACTACATCAATGAATTTCTTATATTTTGAAATGCCTACCCTTGTGCTCATGGGTTCTTTATTATGGAGTTTGACTTTGTTAAGGATTCAGACCACATCCTTTATTCTAATCTTGGGTTTTTGGGACATTCTAGCTTATAAGTGAAACCGTGGTATCCCAAATTTGATCCCTCTATAACTACTTTATCTTCAATGACAATGTGGGTTAGACTTCGCAATTTTCCCTTGCAATTCTATGGATATGACTCCTTGGACTATGCTAGAAATTCTCTTAAGATGTATCATTACTATTGCCTTGAAACTCTTAAAATAAATATTTGATAGGTTATGTATTGAAGTGGTTTCTGTAAGTGGTCCACTTGAATAAGTCTATATAGAGTTGGGTGACAATCCTTGGAATCAAAAGTTGGACTATGAACAAGTGGCTTTTAGATGCAAGTTGTTATTTTTCCTATATGTTTTTCGCAATTTCATCTCAAAGACACTATGCCAATATTATTAAGAATCCCCAAAACCCTTTTGAGGGTGAGCCCAATAAAAAGTAGAATAATCATCGATCCACTTAGTAATAAAGTGTGAAAGAATGTCACCATTTGTTGGAGGTAGAAAACCCTACTAAGTATATGGAAAATTAATAAGAAAAAGAAAGGCATGACAACAATCATTTTAATAAAGTGTGAATGAATGTCACCATTTTTTGGAGGTAGAAAACCCTACTAAGGATCTGGAAAATTAATAAGAAAAAGAAAGGCATGACAACAATCATTTCACAAAATGAACAATGGTTCCTTGGAGCAAGATTTATAATCTCCTTACTTGATACACTTCTAAGGGGATCAATAAGGGGAATCATGTAGATAAGATGGAAAAGGGAAGGGAACTCATCCATTCTAAAATATTGAATTGTGAGAGGTAATCAAGTTAGTGAGAGGACTCATCTACTTCAGATATTCTAGAGAAGAGATGGGATGAAGTAAATAAAGAAATGAAAAGAATGGCAATACTTGGCTCATTTTAGAACGCATGACTCTTTAATTAAGAAAAAGGATGGGTTAATATCCCTCTTGTATTAATATTTTATATATTTTTTTGTTGTTTTCAAGGATAATAGGTTAAGAGTCTAATCCAAGCATTGATTTCATTTTGCATGCTCAACAGTTACGAATACCATATGAATTTTCATTGTTTGTCTACAAAAATATAAGTATGGTTGGGACAACTTTTGTAATTTTTCTTTTATTAAAAATATGCAAATGCTTAGTGATAAACATTAGGATACAAAAGGGATAGTAACTCTTCCCTATTCTTAACCGAAAAGTCATATATTCTGAAATAAGTTTGTTACCTTTCTTTTCCTTTCCATTATTTTCTTTACTTTGGTCCACCCCTTTTTTACAAACTTGCAAGTAGACAAATCCTCTAATTAACCCACCCTTTTTTACAAACTTGTAAGTAGACAAATCCTCTAATTAACCCACTTATTTTTCATAGTTCAATTTTTTTATAAGGGATGTGTTCTCTTCATTTCTCCAATTGATTCAGTGATCCACCTTATTAATTCCGTTAAAAGGTACCGAATAAGGACACTGGCAAATCATGCTCCAAGGAGCCAATGTTCATTTCTTCTCTTTTGAAGTGATTATTACAAATCATGTTGGGTGAAACAAAGGTATTAGATATAGTAGAAAGCTAAAATCGACACAATTTTTTTTAAAATAAACATAATCTGCACTTAATGGAACTAAAGATAAAACAAGTCAAATATATGAAAACACGATGAACCCTTCTCAAACCTTTGTAACATATGATAGATTCAAAGAAATGATCAAATAACAATCAGGTGACACTCTCGTGTTGAACCTTAGTTTCTCTCAACCTTAAACCATGGCTTTAATTAAGTCCTTCAATGATTGAGTTTGACTTTAATAAAAATCATCTCTTACCTAGTTTAATAAAAGAAAATAGACCAAGGATGATTAAACAACTAGATAATTTTTCAATACACCT
The DNA here is from genome assembly GCA_032191745.1 of Picea mariana. Classification (NCBI taxonomy): domain Eukaryota; kingdom Viridiplantae; phylum Streptophyta; class Pinopsida; order Pinales; family Pinaceae; genus Picea; species Picea mariana. The sequence continues at coordinate 59,178 of JASDQU010881655.1, forward strand.
GAACATAAATAAGTTAATAGAAAATGTAAAATAAAGGGAGGGATCCTCCCATAACACATATGTTACATATCAAAACAATTATTAAACATTTTTTAATGTTATTTTACTAATTAGAAAATGTAAAATAAAGGGAGGGATCCTCCCATAAAAATCACACATGTGTTACATATCAAAACAATTATTAAATTTTTTTTAATGCTATTTTACTTATTACATCATAAGAGTTTCCCTGCGTGGAAGTTATATCCATATTTGATTCAAACTAGGTAAACTACTAGACATTATAAGACTTGCTCATCTAAAAACATGCATTGTTACCTCGAACACGTACAACTTGGTAAGGGATGTACAATGTGGATGTGTAGAATGTTCAAATTGCCAACAATTAATGTCAAAGGCCAAGTAATTGGAGGTGGAGTAATTGAAATATGGTTGAACAATTTTGTAATATGAATTTGGATGATTTCAATGGGTGGTTTTTTTTAATTAAACAAATATTTTTGGATGATTTTAATGGGTGGTTTTTTTTAATTGAACAAATATTTTCATACAAGTATAGGTACTCTTGGTTAGAGGAAAATCAAATCTTATAAGAAACCTTATAAATAAAAACCATATTTTTAAATAAAAACCACACATAACACCTTCACCTAAATCAAAGATAATGTTTTTCAAAATAAAGGTTCTTAGATAAAAGGATAGAAAAAAAATAGAGTGTGGTTTAATGGTTGTGAAGGGGTGTTGTAATGTAAACAATTAAGGTTTTGATATCACATTCAATAATTTGCATCATATTATATATGGGTTTGCTTTCAAATTCATAATAACAAAATGACCACGGCAATATATTACACTTTCAATTTATTCCACTGAAACTTGAAACAATCTATCTAAAGGTTAACTACATGTGTTCGTTATTTCACAATGAATATACATATTTATGCTTTATACATATTTTTGTTTCCCCTCTACACAAAAACACTCCAAGGATTTTAACTATCTAAAAAATATTCAACCGCATGGTACCAACCTTTATTTATGCATACATACAACTTTCACATGAATGCACATCATAATACATTCTTCGATGTATGATGTAAGCAAAATATTAACTTTATTATAATAAATTCTTGATGTATGGTGTAAGCAAAATATTAATAGCCTATGGCTTCAATGTTACAATGGTTGTATCTCCCATTCCCATTGTATACTAAAAAAATATACAAACTAACTAAATTATTTTTTATTGACATAGCTTTCACAATAAAACACCTTACACAATATTTGTTATATTTGGGAGAAATGAATAACAATAATATTAAGTAGTAGCTTCCGCAAAGTGTGTGAACTCTTTGTTGTTTCTATTAACAATCTCCCTAGGGCTCTTTAAGTTAATTTGTATTGGAAATGATAATTGTGTTCTTGGTGCAATTTCTTTTATGCCCATTTGTGTGTTCATTGATAGAATAATGTTTAATATTGTAATAACATGGTGTTGGTGGAGAAGATATAATCTTGTATCTCTTATGTAAATCACAATGGTTTACAATGAGTTGACACCAAGGAATTCTCTTCCTCCTCTTGAATACCCCAACATCTGACGTCAGTTTCTTTCATATATATAACTCCAATTTTAGAGTTGTGAGTGCGTAATGACTCGATCATAAATACAGATTTACACAATTAAATAACCATTGAATTCTAACACAAGGAGAAATTCAATAAAATTTAGGAACAGTGAGAGATGAGGAACTTACCTAGAAACCACTTACTTGCAATTTGGTGACCTAAAAAAACGTAGCCATGCCTTGATATTGTATTTGAACAACCGCAACAGGAAGTGGAGGATGACTCTCCACCCAAGCATAGACCTTGCTACTTAAATATCCAGTAACGGGTCACCTATGAGCCCTCAATCTACTACTTTTCTAGTGAATCCTTAGCTTTCTCCTCTCTATAACTCACTAAAAGAGAGATGACATTTTTCTCCTTCTTTACCCTCTTTATATAGAATCCATCCACAAAAAAGAACCCAATCACTAGGATCCATTATTTAACTATTTATTATATTCTAGGGTTTCTCCATCAATTACCATTACTTATTTTACCATTTTATTTAATTATGACCCCCTTTAGGATCATTGTTATATACTTCTTTGTTATTATTTATTTACATAAGTACTTATTATGATCATTAGGAGAATTATCATATTTGTGTTATTATTATTATTATTATTTAATAATAATAATAATAATATGGGGCATGATATACACCCCTCCTTCAAGGAACTTCATCCCAAAGTTAGTTTTGATTATGTTTCTTATAGGTTTTTAATTAGCTCACCAAATCCTCCACGACACCCTTTGTTAGCTCATGTACCTTCCACAACACCCTCTATTGGACTAGTATAAAGCCACTCAAGAAACTATAGTAGGCATCAAAAGTCCACATCACAACACTAGGGAAGCACTAGTACACTCTAGTTGTCTTCCTCGACCTTCATAACCAAGCTTTAAGCCTACCGATCTATCCAAATCCCCAAGGCTGAAGACATCATCTACCCAAACAAGCATTTTGATCAGTACTCACGTACACTAGGCATATCAAAAGGCTGACCTAAACCCCCTCCACACCAACTAGGTACAACCTTATATGTTGAAGTCCAATCCCAAAACATCACCGGCGAACAATGCTCTAGCCATTCTTCGGGACTTCGACATCACAATTCTAATACAAAGCATAATAATTATTGGCATAAGTATTAGATTGAGTTGTCCCCATCCCATAAGATGTTACTTGTAATATTCTCCTTCGTGGTTATGGGATCCCACGAGATCATCAAATAAATCAACCCTCTTGTACCACTGGTGGATAACCTGACAATCACCAACACACAACATGCAATCATTGCATTAGTCATTATATCAACATCTCAAAGAAAGAATCCACATTCTAATAGTCACATGTCATCAATACAACATCATTGTCATCACCATCTGCATGCTCCTGCATGTCATCATAAAACATCTTATCATAAAATAATTTCATGAAATTACATCATGTCATCTTATCATGAGATATTTTCATAAGATCATAACCTCAACATAGATTTATTATAGATATAACAAACCAAAAGTGAACCACATGCTATCCTAAAATCATAACATAACATCATAAATATGATAATCATCTCAACGCATATTTATCAAGGACATAACCTTCTATCAACATAATTAAATGTAATCACATAACATCAATGTAAGTACCATAGGCTCATCATGAACATAATAACCATCTCAACGAATATCACAATTAGAGCAATAATAACAACATAAGTGTTTTTATCATGGTTTATCAACAGGGTCAAATTTATTCACCTGCATAAATAGATAATGAATACTAACTTTTATATCTAATGCAAGAAATATCATCCAAAACATCCATCCTACATGGATCTACTTGGTTAAGTGTGTCAAGTCACTAACTCTCAAAGGGTCATTAGTACAATGAGTGTCATGTGATTATCTTGATACCAATTGTTTCCCTATTATCATTTCTCTTCTTTCAACAAGAAGGTTGGCATATTACGGAATCTGAATGATCACCCTATTAGATGCCAGGTTTTCTTATATATGTTCCTTACCATAATACATTGTTAACCTTCAATAAGCCTCTTTTTCTGCATATGGAGTTTCACAATTCTTGACTTGTCTACTAACACTTATTATTCAAAATATAAACCATTGAGATACATGAAACTCCTTAATTGATTTGTTGATCACAAAATTGTGTACTCACTTTGTTAACTCATTGCTCACGCACCCTCACATTTCAAGCTAAGTCATTGTAATT
>JASDQU010881657.1:0-25378 GCA_032191745.1 Picea mariana
TCTATTCTTGGAGTAAATTAATATATCGTCAATAAAAAACAGTACAAATTTGTCTATGAATTTGCTGAGCACATTGTTCATCAAGCACATAAAAGTGGCAGGGGCATTGGTTAATCCAAATGGTACTACCACAAACTCATAGTGACCATATCTTGTCCTAAAGGTAGTTTTGTGGATGTCTTCACCCTTGATTTGGACTTGATGGTTTCCAGATCTCAAGTCAATCTTTGAGAAGATGAAGGCACCTCCCAATTGATCGAATAGGTCATCGATCCTGGGTAAGGGGTACTTGTTCTTTATGGTTACCTTATTGAGTTGTCTATAATCTATGCACAGTCGGAGGGTACCGTTTTTCTTTTTCACAAATAGGACTGGTGCTCCCCATGGAGACATGCTGGGCCGGATATAGCCTTTGTCCATCATTTCTTTTAGTTGTAATTTAAGCTCAACTAGCTCGGGTGTGCTCATTCTGTAGGGTGTCCTAGACACTGGCACTTCTCCTGGTGCAAGTTCTATCGAGAAGTCGATGTCCCTTCTCGGAGGTAGACCCGGTACCTCTTCTGAAAACACATCTCTATATTCTCTTAGTGTGGGGTGGTCTTCGAGGCTTGGTTTGTCATCTTGAACTGATTCCAACACCTGTATCGCATATAGTGGACATCCCTTTCTACAATACTTTCTCATTTGAAGGGTTGATATTCATCTCACCGAGACAGGTTTTTGGATCCCTTGAAGGGTTATCCTTCTTCCTTCTTCACTTAGATATTCTAAGGTTTTATGGTAACAGTCCAGTCTGGATTTATATGTGGCTATCTATTCCATACCAATCAACTGGTTGTACGATCCTAGGGGTAGCATGTTAAGGGTTTCTTGGGTGGGGAATTCACCCAGAGTGAATTGGCAAGCTGGTATGACCTCCGCTACCTTTCTTTTGGTGCCAGTGACTAACTATACCAACCATGGCTTGGCATGTTTATGTGGTTGTAATTTACACTTATCAACAACCTTAGGAGCTATATAACTCAAATTTGAACCAGGGTCAATTAGAATAGACACTAGATGGTTGGTGATCATACCTTCCATATCCACCACTGAAGCTTGGTGGTCAGCTTGTTTATTATCCAAGGCTGCATAAATTTGTAGCACACTCATGGCCACATCATTGACAGTGGTAGCTTCTTGAACATTGTAAATTCTTCGACTGTTCTGTTGTCGGTGCGGGCAGTCCCTCAATAGATGTTCTTCTCCACAACCCCAACATTTCAAGGGTTCTCTCTTTGGGTTATCAATCTTTCCTGGGGTAGATCCAGAAGGTTTATTTCCACTCTAGGAGGGGAAATTTTACTGATGTACACTTCGAGTTGGGAAGATCATCCTTGAGTCCTTTTTATAGTTTTTAAATCTTGGGGATTTAAACCCCTTTTTCTGGAATCTTGAACTATTCTTTTTCTTCCAGCCTTCGCGAGGTTATGTCCGATGCCCAAGCTATTCATAACAATATCTTGCCTTTCAGATAGTGTCTTCTAGGGTATTTGGCTCATCAAACTCAATCATGTTCTGATAGTCCTTAGGTAGTCCACTGGTGAATCGTTGCACCTTTGCCTTTTCTTCTTTTATATAGGGTACGTACCTCAGCAACTCAAGGAATCTGCTGACATATTCCTCTATTGTGAGTTGCCCCATCTTGAGTTCATATAATTCTTTAGTCTTTTCATCAAAATACTTTTCTGATAGATACTTCTTCCTGAAGTATTTCTCAAACCGTTCCCAAGATAGGTCCTCTTCGTGAATCCCTTTTACATTCTTAAAGTATTCCCACCAAATGGAAGCCTTTCCATTCAAGTTGAAAGTGGCTAATCGAGCCTTCAAGTTTTCTAAGAAGTCATGGACTCTGAAATACTTCTTTAGTCCAAGCAGCCAGGCCTCCACTTCCTCCCCCTTCTTTATTTCACCATCGAAAGAGGGTGGTTTGGCCTTCTCGAATTATTCGAGGTTATGACTTTTGGAATGCTTTCACTTCTTCTGTTTTCTTCGGGAATAAGAACTAGTTCTGCTACTAGAAGATCCCTCTGAGTCGTCAGTTTCCTTTCCAGAGGAATCGTCTGATGTTTTTCCCTTATCTCTAGGGTGGGCCTTTCTCGAGGTGCTCTTCCCAGTGTGGCCACTTAAAAGACCACGTTTTCGTATCTCTGGTGGACTTCAACTTTTCTTTGTTTGTCGTTGGTCTGCGTGACTAGTGTCAAGTCCATGCTGCAATTGTCTTTGTATGTCGGATAAACTTTGTAGAAAGACTGTATTAATTTTTGTTTACTTCTCTTTCTCTTTTATCAACCTCTCGTTGTCGACCTTGCAGCTCTATAGTTCGACCATGAGGCTTCTCATAGTCTCAACTAGATCTAGAGGGGTCTCTACCGCTCTCCTTTCATCAGAATCTTCGTCTCTATTGTGGGAGCCATCCCCCACTTCGTGGTGTGTCACCATTCTATGCGTCTGTAGTTCCCCCCGGTTGATCATCCACTTGTGTGTAGGAAAAACACTTGTTGTTAGTCAATATTTATATTCATTCATAACCAGCGCATAATTCATATTTTTTCAATTGCATACACACAATAGGAATTTTCATTCTTAACTTCGACTTTTGATAAAGGGGGTTAAGATAGAGGGTTACTCCTTTTTAAGAGTACTTCAAATGGAGTTTTTTCGCAACTCGTTCATGAGCCTAAGCAAGCCAAGTGTTATAAACATGCTCTGATACCAATTTTTCACACACCCACTATGACCCACTACGGCGACTAATTTTTTTTTTGTCTTTTCTTTGAGGGACAGAATCCCTGAATTTCTACAGGGCCTAGCACAGACCATCCCTTCCCTTATCCTCTTCCAAGAAACCACAACCTGGCCTTAGCGCAAGTGCCTTTCGCAACTCGCGAGTTGTAGAGCCAAGGATCTTGACTCCTCCTTCTCCAAACTTTGATATATGAGATGTGATATGGGTATGGCTCCCTCCTCGTTAGCACCTGCTACATGTAACCATAGGCTAGGATAAACACTAGCACTACTCGCATCTCGCGACTTCACGAATTGGAGTTTTGAGCCCTTGTACTCCTCCTTTGCGAGTCCCCAAAACACGATAAGTCAACAATTGGTTGACTCTTTCCCAGGCAACATGTTCCACCACCTGTCACCCACTTCCACCTTTCTCTGGGTGCTTGTTGCTACACCACCTATCAACCACATGGTCCCCACCTAACAGATGTGCCACGTATTTTCACGACCCCTTGATGCTCGACACTTCGCGACTTCTGTAGTCGAAAGGAAGTTCTTTCAACCTTTGAACCCCCGATACGTGATACCATGCGGAGTTTCTGATCCAATGGTTCTTCCGTGGTTTGGATCCAATGACCACGATCACGTCATGATTTTGTGAATCGTGAGTTTGTGCAGTCCTACCCTTGACCACTCCAAGTCATGATTCAACGAAATACTACCCAAATGCCACGCGTCTTGTGCGGATGGACGGTTCCGAATGCTTCGAGACTTTCAAGACGTTGTCGAGTCCAGTCTCCTGCCTATGCAAAGGTTAAGAATGATGGTCAATAGAGCTTCGTCAGATCCTTGGATCTACGGTCTTGGATCCCATCTCTACTTGTGAAGGATGAAAGGGTCGAGGTGTCAATGCCTCCACTTCTCCTCTAGATCCATTGGTCTTGACCGATCTGGGGTATTTCCAAAAGGATTCCGACTATTCATCTACCAAACGATGGGGTATTCTCTTTCGATAATTGGACTCGCTATCCTTTCTGATCTTGAATCACGAAATTCAACCTCTCAGAGATTTAAAATCCCATGACTCCGAGACCTTAGAGAGATACTCTTTCTTGCATAAGGTTTCCAGACTTGGATCGCATGAACCTTCGGATGGTTCTTGGGCAATTGTCTATGATCTTAGTCGAGTCTCTGGGTAAAGGTTTGGTACGGTTCCAAGGTTTATGGGATAATTCTTGGGGAAGATTACTCTCAAGGAGCCTTCCCAGAGTATTACGAGAATCAAGCAAACAAGACGATTCTCGGTGGAGCGAGATCATGCCCCAAAATTAATCATTTGTATAGAAACCAACTATGGCATGTAAGTATGCACATGCATCCATTATTTCCAATCTAAAACACCAGGCAATCATTCCACACAGAAATCATTATGGGCATATAAACATGAGCATGTATTCATGATATTCAATTCAAAATACGAGGCATAAAACACTTATCAGATCCACCATTCGTGATGCAACTACTGAGAGGGGTGCTCATTTCCACCCAATCGTAGGCTCAGTGACTCATTATGGATTTACCACTAACCACCCCCGAGCTAGACCACGATGCTTTGAGATTCAGTCTCCTACTTCCAGCTCAATGGAAGTCAAGGACGAAGGTTACTCTCCTTCTCCTGATACAGAAAAATAATCTAGGACGAAGGTTACTCTCCTTCTCCTATGTTCATAACTCCCTGTGTTTCTAGAGTTTATCTAGTTCTCTTCCGCAATCCCTATTGTGTGCGCTCTCTCTCTACCCTTTACCACACTTTCTCTCTTGCCTTTTTCTCTGGAAAATTGTGTGTGGCATGAATTTCCCCATCCATGGTCAGGTCTGAGAGATTTCACAGATGGACAGTTCACCCCCATGCCCTCATTAACTCTTGAGGAGCCTCCCCACCTACCAATCTGACGGGAAATCCATTCCAGGGTCAGAGAGTTGCTTTGGTCTTTGAGCAAGTAAAAACTAGTACGGTACTGGCTCAGTGGAAGTTAACACAACCATTCCAGGTCCCTTCCACCACCTCTCATTAGCCATCATGGTCTCTTTTAGCACATCCCCCTCCCAGCATTCATGCAACACATATTCATAACATAATTTACATTCATTGACCTTTTATACAAAGGTCCATCAAATCAAACATTCACATCTTTGAGTTTGCCATAGTTCTTGGCCAATATAGTTATTTTTACAGACTGGGGGAAATAGGGTGTTACAATTATCCTTAGGTGTCTCTTTCATCTATGCGGAAAATATTTGGCACTCCTTCCTGTAAATCTTCTTTAATTGTAAGGATGAAATTTCTCTGACACACACTGCTTTGGGAATTCCTTGTACTGACCTTAAGTTGCCTTCCTCATCCAAGAAAGTAAATACCTTGTTATAACAGTCTAGGAAAGAATGATGTTGTTCCAACCAATCCATACCAATTAGACATTCATAAGAACCTAAAGGTATGATGTTCAGATCTGTGTTGGTGTTCATTCCATTCATGTTCATTGGACATGCTTTAACCATCTCATTAATTTTTATTTTAGATCATGTAGCTGATTTTACCCTCCGGGGTTTTCCAAGTTTGCTTCTTGGAAAATGAAACCTTTCTACTATATTAGGATATAGATAACTATGACTAGCTCATGAGTCAATTAAAATAGAAATGGGTTGATTATTGATCTTACCTTCTACTTCAATCATGTGTGATTGAAACTCAACTTGCTTGTTGTCCAAGGCTGCATATATCTTAGGTACACTTTTCCCCATGTCCTCTATTGTTTCATCTTGTTGCACATTATGGACTGTCCTCACTCTTTCACTCCTGTGAGGCAATATATGTACATATGATCTCCTTTACAACTCCAACATTGAATAGGTGGTTGTTTTGGCCTTTTCCCTAATGCCTCTATCATTCTGGATTCTTTAGAAATTTGTTGTTCCTGATAATTATTTCTGAATAATGGTGGCTTAGTCCCCTTCTTCCTCTTTTCCATCTTGTTTTTCTTCTTGTCTTTCCAAGTTTTCTAGTAAGATGCTTTCCCTTTTTGTTGATCATAAAAGAACTTATCCCTTCTTATTTTTTCCTCCAATGTTTTGGGATCATCATATTGTATTTTTTCACTGATAAATGATGAAAGCCCACTTAAATATATTTGAATCTTAACTTTCACATCCTTGATTAAGGAAACATATTTCAACAATTCTAAAAACATCATTTCATACTCATCTCTGGTCAAACTCCCAAGCTTGAGTTCAAAGAACTCTTTCGATTTTTTTTCATAGTATCTCTTAGTTAAGTATTTCCTTTGAAAATATCTTTTGAATTATCTTCAAGTCACCTTATTCTAATCAATATGTTGTACTTTCACATATTGGTCCCACCACATTGGTGCTTTTCCCTTGAGATGATAAATAGCAATTCTACCTTCTACCTGTGAAAAGTAGTTATGCTACTGAAAATACTTCTCATATTTAGCATCCATGTCTCTGCATATTCATCCTTCTTGTGTTCACCATCGAAAGTAGGAGGCTTGATTTTGTTCATTTCCCCCTATAGCTCATCCACCTCAGACCTCTTCTTAGCTCTCTTGACAGTACTTGAACTACTGCACACTCTCCTAGTTGAATGTATTGGAGAGTAGTAGTGTTGTTTGCCAGCACTTCTGTTGCACACTGATCTTCTCTTCTTATCATGAAACTCATTTCTTCCTAACCTACTTGACTTAGTCTTATTATCCATCTTATTTTAAATTTTGTCCAAGCTCTACATCAACTTGATGTTGAAGTCTTCTTGTTTCTCCTTGGATTTCATAAGCCTCTCATTATCAGATTTATAACTCAGGACATCCCTTTGCAAAAAATTTATGGTTTCCACCAAGTTCATGCTTTCTTCCTTACCTTCTCCATGTCCATTTGATTTTGTACCCTCATTACCCATATAGACATACATCCCTATGGTCTCTTCATGGTTGTAACCTCTTTGCACACCTTCCATGATTCTTAACTTTTGTTGATTTGTTCTGATCTAATTGTTGTTAACTCTGCAAGTGCAGCCAATAAAATTTGTTAGGATAAACAGTTTAACAAAACCATGAATTTATGTACAATTATGTTTTCATATAGCATCAGAATTCTTTCTTCTTATTTCTTGGAAAGATTGACTACCCAATCAACCTCACGTGCACTACTTCACAGTTATTATCATGCACCACTTTTATACACTCAACTCTAAAATGTAGCACATACCACGCACCACTACCCAGTGTGCATACATTTATATCATGCGTCAATACTCAGCTGAGCACAACCTTTGTGTCGTGCATAAATACTTTGTGTGCACTACCAACACTACATTACACCACTTCAAGGTTAAGTGCATTTACACCGCGCACCTATACCACCTACACACCAATATTATAGCATGCATCAATATCTATTGAACACCACTTATGTGTCACGCACAAACACTCTATGCATATCATTATCTTGATCATTATGTGTGTCAGTAATTATTCCTTTGTGCGACGTGAAAATTCAGCATGCATGCACAATATACCAATGTTTTTCACGTACTTATAACTCAAATTGTAGTATGCCAACATATCAACATACACCTTACACATCAATTATCAATAATACGCCACAAGCCTTGTACCCTATGATTCCAGACTTTAGCATGCTTTATTGTGCACCTATATTATGTGCATGCCTCGTGTTATACATGACGCAGTACCAAAACTTAGTGTGCATATCTTGTGCACCCTTTAACTTTTTTGCAACACCAATGTTTAGCGCACACAACAATTTTGATCACTTAATTGACTTTTCAATCATTTTTGCTGCAGAAATTGGGGCTTTTTCCCAATTTTCATCCAATTTCCACCAGGGACTTTCTGCAACTATGAAATTTGTCCAATTTTACTTCAATAACCCAAATTCAACCAATTCATGCATAAATTTTCTTGAAAAGGAATTAAAATAAAGAATATATCTTCATTCAACCAAATTCTTCATGATCTTGATAACAAAAATTGAGGCTTTTACCCATTTTCTCTCAAATGCTTCAAATTTCCATCATGGATGTACTGTAACTGAAAAATTCAACCACTCTCGGATTCATTTCTCTGTGAAAACATCTTCGGCATGATGTTAACTCGGCCCATACAGACTCATTGTTGAAAACTCGGCCTTGTATGGTATGGTATGGTATGGTATGCCTTGTTGTGCCTTCTATCCATAGCATATTCCCAACTTGATATTCTTTCTGTCAATTTTACATCTGTCAGGTTGAGAACTGCCTTTTGTCCACAACATGTTCCCAACTTGACACTTTTCATGTTGAGAGCTTCTTTTATCCACTTGTCCCCTACCTGGGACTTAGGATTCAATATAATATCCTTAATTTTCACTTCGTAAGAAATATTAATAAAATATTCATTTTTAGGTTTACACCCCCTTAACCTCAGCTAGTGGAGTTTAATCCCCCCGATCTATTTTACGTGGTTTGTTTTCCATGGGGATGTATTTTCATTACATTTATGTCGCAGTACATAAGTACTGATCTTTTCCATCCAAGCTCACCAGCCTCAAAATATACATTATGCGCACTTAAAACCAGTGCACGTGAAATTTATTGGTTGTGTGCACTCTTACTTCAGTGTGCCACCAACATGCCCTTACACAAGTGCACATTACATCATGACTTATAAACAAAAGGCTTCACAGGCATTCAAAACCTACGCACTAAACTAGTGCGCATTGAATTCAGGGTTGCGTGCTTTTCCTTCAATGCGCCATTCTTTCACACTTACACATGTGCATTGTTTCTCATATGCTTAAACCAGTGCACACTGTAACTTCAATTGTTCCATTTCTAGTGTGCCATTCCTGTGCACTTCCTCATGTACGTACCAAAACATTAAACTACGTGTTGTGTGGGATTCTCGCGCACTAACTTACTACATGTAGAACCAAACACACAAAACTTGTTACTTTAACTCACCATCTTATAAGTAAATATATAGTTACATTGATATTTACACTTGGGAATCAACCTAGGGGTATTACACAAGGCATGGCATGGAATGGCAAGGCATGTCATGGCACGAAAACACATGGAATGGAATGGCAAGGCATGGCAAGGAAAAGCATGGAAATGCATGGAAAGGAAAGGAATGGCATGGAATGACAAGGAATGTCATGGAAAGTTGTAATAGCCCTCTCTCGTGAGCACATGTTATTGAATTATTCTTTGAGGACACTTGCATGCAAGTGATCCTGTTATAGTATATGGTTGTATGTTTCGCTTATGGATTCTTATGATGATGTTGATGGATTATGATTTATGTTGTTTGATATCTATGTATTGACAGATGTTATTGACGAGTTTCCCTTGAGTGTGCAGGAAACTTGACAGATTGAGGATTTTGAGGGCATCAATGGACCTCCTTGGACTCCGGATTGAGTCAAGGAGTGGATTGCATTGGTTTGAGTATTTCATTTATGCATATGTGACATATAATCGATTTTATTATGATGTTGTTATGGACCATTGAAAGTGTTTTTTTATGGATTCATGATGATGATTGTTTGATAATCTGACTCACATAAGGATTAAAGGGGCTATGCACATAAACTAGATATTGAGGGAGAGGTGTGGCAGAATCCTTGACACAACCTACTAGCACTCTCGTTGTTCCTCAAATTGTAGGTTAATGATTACCTAGTTCAAGAGATCCATGATGTCATGAGGGCATATTGAGACAGTCTCTTACAAATATTTCTAAGGGGCACGCAATAAGGCAGGGTACTTATTCCTTACAATCCCTTAGTCTCTCACAAGGTTGCCTGAATAGAGTGTTGACTCCAAGGGTTGGACAACTACCAAAACCAGTCAAAAGCGAGTGACACCCTTGGAGCATGGAGTGCATCTTGAAGGGCATGTCGTGTAATTAAAAGTTTGAATCAAAGGTGAGTGGCACCCTTGGAGCACAAAGTGCGTCTTGAAGGGCACGTCGCAGAATTAAAAATTGAGTCAATGAATCTAGGTGGCCTAGAAAACTTTGAGCAAATGTTAAACCTTGTAAAATATTGAGCACTTCCGAATTAATTAATTAATGAAAGAATGAATTTGTTAATCATAATACCTAAGGGTCTAAGCCTTTGCAAATAAAAACTTAATTAAGCCTAAGTCTAAGTGAGTGAGAAGACTAAAAACTAGTTTTATAAATTAAATAATGTGGGGATGAAATAAATCAATTTAAGAAATCAAGGAAAATAAAATAAATCTAAAGAGTGATTTAATACACATATGTTCAAGTAATTACCAAATTGGAATTTAAGGTAAAATGCAATAAATCTAGAGGAATGGGTACGCATAGAAAGGAATCTAGATTCTAGTTAACAATAGTATAACTAGGAGAAGATTCCTATTTTAACTCAACTCAGTTTTAGAAAGGTGTCAGTTATTAATTGGAAACAAATGGAATAAAGGGAAAACTAGGAGTGATTTTAGGAACGTTTTTAGGATGGGTGAGGGAAATTAAATTTTATTAAAATAAAATGTGGATTTAATTGTGCAAATTGAGGAAAGGGTGACAAGTGTAAGGGGGATATAATTCTAAATTATTTTAATTAAAAAACGAGTTAATTGTGCAAGTGTGGGAAAATGCTATAAAAAAAATGGTTGAGTTGAGAGAGGGGGTCACACTGGTTATGAGTAATTCTATGTCTCAGAATTTTTTATTGGTTTTACTTGTGAGAGTTGGGATACCCAGCTGGAGAGAGAGTGACGGCTTTACCTTGCGAGGCGAGCTAGGATCTAGATGATTTTGGTTGTGTGTGCGTGGACCCTTTGCGACTCACCCCTATTGTTGGTTGGGAGGTATCGGTGAAGTCTTAACGGTTAGCAAGAAGACGAAGGAAGGGAACGCCAGTTGCCAAGGATCGTCATCAAGCCTATCTTCGTCGATCATGGTATTTTCATTTTGAGTTTGCATCGTATTAGGTTTTTATTGTATATATGGTTTTTATAATTGTTGACAGTGGTAATGGATTTATGATATTTGACTGGTAAGCTTCCTTGATGATTATGTATTGTACAAAGGAAATTCTAACGAGTCTGAAATTTTAAATTTGAACTAAATCTTGATTTCTTATTTATTGTTTTCCCTTTTTCAATTTGGGGGTAATTTTTGTGCCTTTTTGTGTATCTGGATTGCGATTTCCTTAAGGATTTAAGGATTTACCTCTACGTTTTTATTGAACTTGGACTGTGATTCTCAATGAATTTTATCCCTTATCCAATGTTGGAAATTTGATTCTCTAATAATGTGATTCCCTTCTTCCTCAGTGGTGGATTTATCCAATGCAGCACTTGAATATCCTTGCAGCCAATCTCTTGTAAACTCTTTTTTTTTTTTTTTTATGTGTAAACTTCCCAGCATTGGGATTTAGCCAAGCGATTTCTCTCTAATAAAACTTTTCTATTTTTGCAAATCAAAATGCCCTGTGTGGTTGGGGGGGAACGCCTTGCGTTTACCTTATGTTCCTCTACGATTTTTGTGATTAATAATGCCTTGTGTGTTTGGGGGGATGCCTTGCGTTTACCTTGTGTTCCTTTGTGATTTGTGTGATTAAAACTTCCCTAGGTGTTGGGGGGGGGACTCCTTGCATTTACCTTGTGTTCCTCTGCGATTTTTCATGATTAAAAATTCCCTGTTTTTTGGGTGGAAACCACCTTGCGTTGTACCTTGTGTTTCTCTGCATTTTTGGCATCTCTGCATTTTTGGCATCATACACATTTCTTATGATAGGACTGGCCAGTTTACCATAAATACTCTCAAGCCATTGATAGGTGGTCTCGGAAAGGAGCAAGGCCATTGGATATTGATCCTCTGAAGCGGGACAAGGCCTTGGCATGATTCTGCAACCAGGGCTGCTACCCCAACTATATGTTTATGGAGGGAAAAGAGTCACAGAAGCGTACATATGAGGCTCAGAGCAGTATAAAGAAGCATTTTTGGCATGTGAATTATCCCTACGTTTTCCTTCTCCCCAATGGCGTTTGGGCCAAATAATTATCTCTATGATTTAATGACTATATGGACTGCATTTTCCTCCTCCACACTGGCAGTTGTGTCAGTAATTAAACCTCTGGGTTTTGCTAAATGTATCTCAGCGTTTTGTCCCAACTGGACTGCGACTCCCTCATCCTCGAATGGTGGTTGTTCCAGTAATTAAACCTCTGCGTTTTTGCTAAATGCATATCAACGTTTTTTCCCAACTGGACTATGATTCCCTCATCCTCGAATGGCGATTTTTCCCAGTTTTAAACCTTTGCGATTTTTCAAAACTTATCTCTGTGTTTTTTTCTTCTCCCTCAATGGCATGCGCCAGGATTTATCTCTGAGTTTTGTTGTAAAACTAGACTGCGATTTTCCTTGTGCAATCGCCATACTTCCTTAACCCTGGATCCTTTGCGAATTTCTATCAGGAAAACTGCCCAGCGAAGGTGCAATACCATGCATTCCCTCTCTAGGAAACACCTCTGCGTTGATGCTTGTGATTTGCCCACCTGTAAGTTCAAGACGCCTTGACTGACATTGTTTAAGCTTTAGAACTTGTGTTTGTTGATATAGAGGAGGCGGTGAAGCTCAAGTTTATATATGTTATATCCAGTTCCATTTTGAGATATGTACGCTGAGTTTTACAACATGTATATAGTGTACAGAATCCCTCACACAGCTTCAATTCGGGTACTCAATTACCTTTTGAAATAGAAAAACAGCTTGGGTTGTTAACCTATGTACGTAAGCACACAACGAGCTTCAAATTAAGGAACTCATTTATTGAAATGGGTTTATTGTAGTATTTATATTCAATGCACCCATTACCAATAGGCAATTAATTGCATTCAATGGGTCTCTATTAGTCTTAGGTTTGTGTTTAAAGTGGCCACTGCAGTTCAACTTTCAATGTGTGCCTCTTGCATTGTTACATTAAGTTGGAAAACACCTTAGTTTATTGTTTTGGTTAAGGATTCATCCTTTAAGTAAAAATGGTTAAGTCTGTCATAAATGCAGCCACTTTTAATGATATACAAGAGAGATCATGTATTATTGATGTATTATTGAGACTAATTTTGAAGTTGAATTATGATGTTTAATTAGTTTCACCTCCTACAACATAGGTAGTTAGGTGTTTTGTTTAAGGATTCATATTTAATAGTTACCTTCAACAAGTCTGTGTTAGTTTTAGTGTTTGTGTTCAATGTGGCCATTGGACTTCTATTTTTCGCGTGTTCTTCTTCATTGTTGCATCTCTTCTTTTATAGTAGTTTCTAAACAATTTAGTTTGGTGTTTTGGTGAAGGATTCATTTCTAAAAGGAAGGAGATAAGTTTGTCATGAACGCAGTCAGTTGTTGTAATGGTATACCAAAGAAATTATGTTTTATGGAGATTGATTTTGGAATTGAAATGTTAATGAATAAATGATTGAGCGATTGATTTCCCTTGTGCCATGGATTATGTTGATGATTCAGCAATTAGATTGCTTTGCATTATGGACTAATGATGATGAATAATGATTACGCTTTTAGATTACTCGTGTGCATTGTAATAATGTTGATGTATTATTCCTAAGTGATTAGATTAATTGCGTGCATTGAATGATGTGGATTTATGTTTAATTTGGTAATTAGATCACGTGCACACCTTGAAAATAATGTTGATTTATTGTTGAATTCAGTAATTGATTAATCATGTGCCTTGAAATAAATAGATGTTTTCTTTGCACCATGAAAATAAAATAAAGTTGATTTCACTTGCGCCTTAACTTATGTTGTTATATGATTGATTTAGTAATTAAATTATCTTGTGCCATGAACAACAATGTTTTTGATTGATTGATCTAGCTGGTTTTTCAACTTGATTGTGTTAGTGGGATGTACACACCTCCTTGTTCCTCAGAACAGTCACCAACCCTGAGACCTTAAGTGGTCAAAATCAATCGATTGAATCATGGGCTTGAGCGTTTCTTATGTGTCCTGGAGGTCCTAACCTTCCAGGGTAGGTTGGGCAGGTAGTTCTTTAAATGCTCAATGACATGGTTGATCTTTCAATTGTATATTGCTTTCGTCGAACGTGATTTGTTGATTGTGTTGTTGATAGTTATGTCGATGTGTTGGTTGCATCGTTATTGATTACGATGATGAGTCGCTTGTAATGCTTTAATTATGATGTCGTTTGATTATGTGTTGCTATGAATTATGTGTAGATGTTAGTTTTCTAATGATTTAAAAAAAAATTACCTATTGTGCTTCACTTTTCCTAGTCGTAATGGAGGGGTTGTTACATATGGTACCAGAGCGGGTTCAACCCCGTGACTTGGGATCATTATGAATTCCACTACATTAGAGACTTGATTAATAAATTATCACTAATTAAATTGAATTGTGTCCCTGCAGGTAATCATGGTTAGAGGACGTCGTGGAGGCAGATGGTGTGATGTTAGGGGAGGAGATGTGATGCCTTCAGTAGCATCCATGCCAGAGGGGTCTAACCCCCAAGGAAAAGAGAAAGTCATTGGACAGGAGAAGATTTTTGTGGACGATGTGGTTGGGTTGATGAGGTCCTTTCAGAGGATGTCATAGGCCTTGATTAACTAACTATATAGAGATGAGGCCAGGGTTCCTGTACACCTTATAGTCCACAGTGAACCCCAGTCAGTACTAGTAGCATTCACAGAGAAAACAAGAAGGTTAAGTTTCATGAGTTCATGTGTGCTAGGAACGGTGCAGCCACCAAGGCATGGTTGGAGAATATGGCGATGAGCTTCGCACTTCGCAACTACACCTCCAACATGAAGGTATGCATGGAGGTATTTCAGCTGAGGCCTGATTCATGGAGCTGCTTAGGTATGCTCCACATCTGAACACTGAGAAGCTCAAGGTCAACAAGTTTGTGTTCAGCCTTAACATCATCATTCGTGCGAAGGTGAGGATCCTAATGCCTTAGACGTTGCACGATGTAGTCCAGAAGGCCCTCATAGATGAGGAAGAGTTGATCACCAAGGGTTAGGGTAGGACTCCAGCGAGACTGATGGGACAGGAGACATATGGTGTGCAGTAGCATCAGACACCATCTAGACATTCATCAAGGTATTGAGACACGCCAAGAGGATCCATGTTCGCGATGACATGATGAGCAGATCATCAACACTAGACTCCCTACCAAGGACCACAACATCAACAACAACATCGCCCATAGTAACAACAGATTAGGCATGTTCAGCAAAACAGACCAGGATTCCATGCTGGTAGGCCTTGCAACTTCTACCTCTGGGACTAGGAGTATTGGACTGAAGACTAGATGTTAGACATGTGGAGAGCCACATTACTAGCGTGACTATCTGGTCGAGAGGGATAGAGCAGTTGAGTCAACCAGACACACTACCATTGGAGATTTGGGCAAGGCCCACAAGATTCATGCAGTGGTGAATAACTGCCAGGCCGAGCACCAATATATTGTGTTCGAGACATAAAGTACCATCACTGACTAGACCTTTAGTATTTTGATATATCTTGGTACTACATAGATCTTTATTTCTAGTGCAGCACTAAAAAGAATTAAGGTAAAGGCAGTCGAATAGGACGAGTTTAGCTATGTGAAAATGGCTTCAGGTGCCCAAAGGAAGGTTGGAGGAAAGGTTATGGACAATAGCCTTAACCTCAGAGATTTTGTAATGAAGGCCAACATGTACATCATGATATTAGGATCTTATGACATTCTGATCGGTATGGACTGGTTAGAATTCCATGATGCGATACTCAACTATAAGACAAAGTGGTTGAGTTTGACTGGAAATGAGGGACAGAGAAGACTAATCATGGGAAGAAACTAGGGAGTTTCCTTAATGTTCATTTTTTCCCTACAACTACAAAAGAGCATGCGCAAAGGATGCAAGCTACATGCAATCTTAGCACTGAATGATAAGGGCGTAGTGAAAGGATTAGAAAACCTTTCGGTAGTAAGAGATTTTGCAGACATTTTCCCAGAAGAGTTACTAGGTTTGTCGCCCGAAAGAGAGCTTGAATTTACCATCGACTTAAAACCTAGAACTGAACTGATAGAAAGAACTCCTTATCGGATGTCGACCCCTGAGTTACAAGAGTTGCAAATGCAATTGAAAGAGTTGTTGGACCTACGACTTATATGTCCAAGTGTGTCACCTTGGGGTGTGATTTTTATTTTCATACAGAAGAAGGATGGGTAGTGGAGACTTTGTATTGACTATCGTCAATTGAAAAGGAAACGGTCAAGAACCAGTATCTGTTGCCAAGAATAGACTATTTGTTTGACCAAATGAAGGGCGGGAATGTGTTTTCTAAGATCGAATTGAGATCAGGATATCACCAGTTACGGATCAAAGAGGAATACATTCCTAATACCGCATTCAAGACAAGGTTCAGACATTACGAGTTTATCAGTTTACCATTTGGACTGACAAATGCCCTAGGGGTATTCATGAGCTTGATGAATGGGGTGTTCCATGAATACTTGGACAAGTTTGTTCAAGTATTCATTAACGACATATTGATATTCTCGGACGACAGAAGAACATGATGAACATTTGTGCTTGGTACTACAGTGTTTACGAGAAAAAAAATTATATGGGAAACTGTCGAAATGTTCTTTTAATCAATCGAGGATTCATTACTTAGGGCATGTTATCTCCGGTGAAGGCATCATTGTGGATCCAGAGAAGGTAGAGGCTATTATGGAATTTCCTACGCCAACGAACGTACCAGAAGTACTTAGCTTTATGGGTTTAGCGGGATATTATTGATGGTTTGTCAAAGGTTTTTCGAAGATAGAAAATCCGATCACGTATTTGCAGAAGAGAAACAAGAAGTTTATATGGACCGAGAAATGCGCGGAATCATTTTGAAGGCTCAAGGAGATGTTCACGACAACACCGATACTAAAAGTACCCGACATGGATGAGGACTTCTTGGTATGCACAGATGCATCCAAGGAAGGATTAGGTGGATTCTTAATGCAAGGCGGTCCAATGATCGCTTACATCTCAGGGAAATTAAGAAGGCATGAGGAGAACTATGTGACACATGATTTGGAGTTATTGGCCATTGTGTATTCTCTAAGAGTGTGGAGACACTACCCGATTGGATGGAAATTCGAACTAAAAACAGACCATTGTGGTTTGCATCACATTTTTACGCAAAGTGACTTGAATGCGTGACAAAGGCATTGGTCAGAATTGCTTAGCGAATACGATTTTGAGATTGCTTACATAAAAGGAACAGTGAAAAGAGTGGCAGATGTGTCGAGTCAGAGACCATGCATATTTTCGGTGATACCTCTTCAGATGAATCTTTGAGAAAATATTCTAACTATACAGTTCGACAATGACTGGTATAAAGAGGTTAAGGAAAATATCGGACAAGACACCATGTTGGTACCAAGGTTTGAAGGATATACATTAGACAATGATGGATTAATGAGGTATAATAATCAGATTTGTGTATCACCTAATGAATATTTGAGAAGTTTGATCTTAAGCGAAGCTCATAGAGAAGTGTACATGGCTCATCCAGGAGTCATGAAGATGAGAGAAGACATTAATCCCTTATTCTTATAGAAAGGAATCAAGTCGGACGTAGTTAGCCACGTGGCGATATGTCTGGAATGTGAGCAAGTGAAAGTTGAACATAGACATCTGGCGGGATTACTACAGCCACACACTATTCTAGAATCAAAATGGGAGGTCATTTCGATGGACTTTATTGTTGGATTTCCACTGACAGAAAGACGGCACGACTCGATTTTCATGATAGTTGACACTCTGACGAAGAGTGCACATTTTATTCTTATGTGCACAATGTATCAGGTGCCAGACATAGTTAGAGTTTTTATCAGCGAGATTGTCAGATTACTTGGTGTGCCTAAAAGGATCATATACGATAGAGGATCAGTGTTTATAGGACATTTTTGGGCTAGTTTCCAAGAGGCCTTGGGGATACAACTGAACTTTAGTATAGCATATCACCCTAAGATAGACGAGAAGACAGAAAGAACGAACCAAATCTTGGAAGGTATGTTGTGTATGTATGTGATGGATCAACAGAAGAATTGGAAAGAGTTCTTTCCATTGGTATAGTTTGTGTACAACAACAGCTATCAAAGTACCATTAATATGGCACCATTTGAGTTTCTTTATGGGTGACCATGTCAGATGCCATTGATCTAGGATCGACTTGAGGATAAGGTCCTGGTAGGACCAGAGGCGATCCAAGAAATGAAATAACAAATGAAAATGATAAGACAAAGGATTAAAGAATCATAAGATCAACAAAAAATTTATGCCGATGCACATCGCGTTGACCGTAATTATGAAGTTGGTGATCGAGTTTTCTTGTGGGTGAAACCGCACAAGAGTTTGATCAAGTTTGGAAAGGGTGCTAAAATCTCTCCTTGGTTTGTGGGACCTTTTGAAGTTGTGGAAAGAAAGGGGAACATGGCCTATCGACTAGCCTTTCCTGATTCTTTGAGGCGTATGCAAGATGTTTTTCATGTATTTATTTTGAGACATTATATAAGTGATCCTACACATGTGATTGACATGAGTTCCTTCTAGGTGTCGAATAAGGGTGCACTCATGACAGAGGCAATATTCATTTTGTACCATCGTATTCGACAGCTACAACATCGAACATTTGATCAGTTCAAGGTCTAGTGGGACAATTATAGTCCTCACTCAGATACCTGGGAGGACGCATATGATATGCACGAATAGTTTCCATATTTATTTGATAGTTAGACATATAGATATTTTCGAAATCTTATTAATGCATTTTATATAGTGTACAACTTTGGGATGAAGTTTAAAACAAGAGGAGGTGTATCTAACAGCCCTCTCTTGCAAGCACGTGTTATTCACTTATCCTTTGAGGACACTTGTGTGCAAGTGATCCAGTTATAGTATATGGCTGTTTTTTTTGCTTATGGATTCTTATGACAATGTTGATGGATTATGATTTATGTTGTTTGATATCTATGTATTGACATATGCTATTGACGAGTTTCTCCTGAGTGTGCAGGACACTTAACAGATTGAGGATGTAGAGGGCATTAATGGACATCCTTGGACTCTGGATTAAGTCAGGGAGTGGATTGTATTGGTTTGAGTATTTAATTTATGCATATGTGACATATGACCAATTTTATTATGATGTTGTTATGGATCATTGACAATGTTTTTTTGATGGATGCAAGTTGACGATTTCTTGCTAATATGACTCACATAAGGAGTAAAGGGTCCATGCACAGAAACTAGATATTGAGGGAGAGGTGTGGCAGCATCCCGGACATAGCCTACTAGCACTCTTGCCATGCCTCAAATTGTAGGTTAACGTTTACCTAGTCCAAGAGATCCATGATGCCGTGAGGGAAGACTGAGACAATCACTCACGAAGATTTCTAAGGGGTGCACAATAAGGTAGGGTCCTTATTCCTTAGAATCCCTTAGTCTCTCACAAGGTCACCTAAATGGAGTGTTGACTCCAGGGGTTGGACAACTACCAAAACTAGTCAAAGGCAAGTGGAACTCTTGGAGCACGGAGTGCGTCTTGAAGGGCACATTGCATAATTAAAACTTTGAATCAAAGGCGAGTGGCACCCTTGGAGCATGGAGGGTGTCTTGAAGGGCACAACGTGGAATTAAAAATTGAGTCGATGAATCTAAGTGGCCTAGAAAACTTTGAGTGAATGTTAAACCTTGTAAAATCTTGAACATTGTCGAATTAATTAATTAATTAATTAATTAAAGAATGAATTTGTTAATCATAATCCCTAAGGGTGTAAGCCTTTGCAAATAAAAATTTAGTTAATCCTAAGTCTAAGTTAGTGAGAAGACTAAACACTAATTTTATAAATTAAATAATGTGCAGATGAAATAAATCAATTTAAGAAATCAAGGAAAATAAAATAAATCTAAAGAGTGATTTAATACACATATGTGCAAGTAATTACCAAATTGGAATTTAAGGTAAAATGGAATAAAGCTAAAAGAATGGATATGCATAGAAAGGAATCTAGAGTCTAGTTAACAATAGTCTAACTAGGAGAAGATTCGTATTTTAACTCAACTCAGTTTTAGAAAGGTGTCAGTCATTAATTGGAAATAAAGGGAGTAAAGGGACAGCTAGGAGTGATTTTATGAATGCTTTTAGGATGGGTGAGGGAAATTAAATTTTATTAAAATAAAATTTGGATTTAATTGTGAAAATTGGGGAAAGGGTGACAAGTGTGAGGGGGAGATAATTCTAAATTATTTTAATTAAAAAGTGAGTTAATTGTGCAAGTGTGGGAAAATGTTATAAAAAAAAATGGTTGAGTTGAGAGAGGGGATCACATTGATTATGAGTAATGCTATGCTGCACAATTTTTGATTGGTTTACTTGTGAGAGTTGGGATACCCATATTGAGAGAGAGTGGTGGCTCTACCTTGCGAGGCGAGCTGGGATCTAGATGATTTTGGTTGTGTGTGCATGGCCCCTTTGTGGCTCGGGGGGATAAGGGGGAAGAAGAGTACCCCTAGCATCGGCTGGGAGGTATAGGTAAAGTCTCAATGGTTAGCAAGAAGATGAAGGAAGGGAACGCCAGTCGCCAAGGATCATCATGATCAAGTCTATCTTCGTCGATCACGGTATTTTCATATTGATTTTGCATCGTATTAAGTTTTTGTTGTATATATGGTTTTTAGAATTGTTGAGAGTGGTATTTGATTTATGATATTTGACTGGCAAGATTTCTTGATGATTATGTATTTTATAAAGGAAATTCTAACAAGTCTGAAATTTTAACTCCAAACTAAATCTTGATTTCTTATTTAATGTTTTTCGTTTCTCAATTTGGGGGTAATTTATGCGCCTTTTGTGTATCTGGATTGTGATTTCCTTAAGGATTTAAGGATTTACCTCTGTGTTTTTATTGAACCTGGACTGCAATTATCATTGTGTTTTATCCCTTATCCAATGTTGGACAGTTGATTCTCTAATAATGTGATTCCATTCTTACTTAGTGGCGGATTTGTCTCCGTGTTTTATCCAATGTAGCACTTGAATCTTCTTGCGGCCAATCTCCTATAAATTCTCCATTTTTTTCCAATGTGTAAACTTACCAGCATAGGGATTTAGCCAAGTGATTTATCTCTAATAAACCTCTATGATTTTTTCAAATAAAAATGCCTTCTATGGTTCAGGGGGAAAGACTTGCGTTTACCTTGTGTTCCTCTGCGATTTTCGTGATTAAAAATGTCATGTGTGTTTGGGGGTTGGGGGAACGCCTTGTGTTTACCTTGTGTTCCTCTGTGATTTCCGTGATTAAAAATGCCCTGTGTGTTTGGGGGGGAGGGGGGAATGCCTTGCATTTACCTCGTGTTCCTCTATGATTTTTCATGATTAAAAATTCCATGTGTGTTGGGGAGAAACCACCTTGTGTTGTACCTTCTGTTTATCTGCATTTTTGGCATGTGAATTTGCCCTGGATTTTTCTTCTCCCCAATGGTGGTTGGGCCAGATAATTATCTCTACGCTTTAATGACTATATGGACTATGTTTTCCTCCTCCCTAATGGATTTCATGCCAGTAATTAAACCTTTGTGTTTTGCTAAATGTATCTTAGCATTTTGTCCCAACTGGATGATGACTCCCTCATCCTCGAATGGTGGTTGTGCCAGTAATTAAAACTCTCCTTTTTTGCTAAATGCATCTCAACATTTTGTCCCAACTGGATTGTGACTCCCTCATCCTCGAATGGAAGTTTTTCCCAATTTTAAACCTCTGCAATTTTGCAAAACTTATCTCTACATTTTACCCAAACTAAACTGCATTTTTTTCTTCTCCCTCCATGGCGTGTTCCAAGAATTATCTCTAATTTTTGTTGTAAAACTAAACTGTGATTTTCCTTGTGCAATCACCATACTTCCTTCACCTTGGATCCTTTGCAAATTTTCATGAGGAAAATTTGCCATCGAAGGTGCAATACCATGCATTCCCTCTCTGGGAAACACCTTTGTGTTGATGCTTGTAATTTTCCCACCTGTAAGTTCAAGACACCTTGACTAACATTGTTTAAGCTTTAGACCTTATGTTTGTTGATATAGAGGAGGCGGTGAAGCTCGAGTTTATATATGGTATATCCAGTTCCATTTTGAGATATGTATCATGTGTTTTACAATGTGTATATAGTGAACAAAATCCCTCGCACAACTTCAATTCAGGTACTCAATTACCTTTTGAAATAGAAAAGCATCTTGGGTTGTTAACCTATGTATGTAAGCACACAACAAGATTCAAATTAAGGAAGTCATTTATTGAAATGGGTTTATTGTAGTATTTAGATTCAATGCACCCATTACCAATACATAGTTAATTGCATTCAATGGGTCTGTATTAATATTAGGGTTGTGTTTAAAGTGGCCACTGCAGTTCTACTTTCAGTGTGTGCCTCTTGCATTGTTACAGTAACTTGGAAAACACCTTAGTTTATTGTTTTGGTTAAGGATTCGTCCTTTAAAGAAAAATGGTTAATTTTGTCATAAATGCAACCAGTTTTAATGACATACAAGAGAGATCATGTATTATTGAGACTAATTTTGAAGTTGAATTATACTGGTCACCTCCTACAAAATGGGTAGTTTGGTGTTTTGTTTAAGGATTAATATTTAATAGTTACCTTCAACATGTATGTGTTAGTTTTAGTGTTTGTGTTCAATGTAGCCATTGGACTTCTATTTTCAGTGTGTTATGCTTCATTGTTACATCTCTTCTTTTATAGTAGTGTCTAAAAATTTTAGTTTGGTGTTTTGGTGAAGGATTCATTTCTAAAAGGAAGAAGCAAAGTTTGTCATGAATGCAGTCATTTGTTGTAATGGTATACCAAAGAAATTATGTTTTATTGAGATTGATTTTGGAATTGAAATATATTTTTTTTTTTTAATTAAAGGAACTATATATTAATATTCACAAATATACGTGGCATTACAAAATCTGGAGTCTTCCATCCTTCCTGCGACATCTAGGAAACTAGGACAAGTGGCCATCAAAATTCAAGAGCAACTATGACTGTTTGAACAGGATAGTGAAAATGTCTAACTGAAAAAATTGTTCACAGTGATCTACTAACCAGTGGCTATGGCTGACTGACATACATCGTCTGATAGAGAATCTCAATTCTCTGTGTAATTGACATATCCAAAAGAAAAACATAGACCTGGGGGAGATAGTCCAAATGCGAGTTCAGGCTCGGGCTGACATGAGCATTGTAAGCTGGGAAAAATTTCAGGCCGCAAGTTGGGCACCACTTGCTTGTTGAAGCTTCTGTCATGGCGTCGAACAAGAGTTCCATTCTTTGTCCCGGGATTTGTCATGGCCTCGTCATCAAGTTTCTATCATAGCTCAAAAATGAGTTGAAGATGCTCATCCAAGAGTCGAAGAGGGGTGGGTGGAGGCGGCTCCTCCATCAATTCTGCATCCATATCCAAGTTTGCATCCATTGTTTTCATTGCAGTATCCATTTTCCAACTGGGAGGAATTTCTTCCTCCGCAATGCATTCTCTGGTGCCATAAAATTGATTTGGAGTATGGGCTCTGAGAAGGGAAATTTCCTGGTGGAAGCTAAGTGGAGGGGCAAGCTCCTCAGGAGGGATAATTTCCTCCTCAATAGTCCAGCTACGATAGTATATTATGGGATTAGAGGTTGGAGGTTGGGGTTGTTGAGGCCAATTATGGCTTTGGTCAGGATTATTGGTAGTGATGAGGGCAAGCTGAGAGGGGGGGAGTCTATTGCGTCTGGTAAGGGTGTTGTAATACAATGGACCCCTTATGGATTTTCCCCTCTCTCTGGGCATGGTATGGGAATTATGGGAGGGAATGGGCAGGATAGACAATGGAGGATTGATGGTGGGTGGCCAAACATTCAGAAGAAAGAGAAATTCAAGGAACAGTCGAGCACAAGGAAAACATGGAATGGGAGAGCATTCCAGGGAACAGGCCTTCATAGTGCCTGGTGAATTGACATGGGAAAATTCCATGAAAGTCGGGGTAACTGCTAGCCTGGTGTTGGTACCTTGCTTGGTACGCCCAGCCTGGTTCGTGCAAGGCACCATTAAGTCACCTTGGAGTGCCCAACGCACTACCATTACTTATAGTTGAGTGCGGGTCATTCAGTCTCGAGGGAAGGGAGGCTGGTGGCAGGGGTTAATAACTCCCTATGCTGCCTATCTCCACCTATCATCCCTTGAGAGCCACTTGTCAC
Organism: Picea mariana; assembly: GCA_032191745.1. Taxonomy (NCBI): domain Eukaryota; kingdom Viridiplantae; phylum Streptophyta; class Pinopsida; order Pinales; family Pinaceae; genus Picea; species Picea mariana. Next base: position 24,139 of record JASDQU010881657.1, read on the forward strand.
CCCATCTGAGATTTGGAATTGAAATGTTAATGAATAAATGATTAAGCGATTGATTTCCCTTGTGCCATGGATTATGCTTATGATTAAGTAATTAGATTGCTTTGTGTTATGGACTAATGATGATGCATAATGAATACGCTTTTAGATTACTAACACACATTGTAATAATGTTGATGTATGATTCCTAAGTGATTAGATTAATTGCGTGCATTGAATGATGTGGATTTATGTTTAATTCAGTAATCAGATCATGCGTACACCTTGAAAATAATGTTGATTTATTGTTGAATTCAGTAATTGATTAATCGCACGCCTTTAAATAAATAGATGTTTTCTTTGCACCATGAAAATAAAACAAAGTTGATTTCACATGCGCCTTAACTTATGTTGTTATATGATTGATTTAGTAATTAAATTATCTTGTGCCATGAACAATAATGTTATTGATTGATTGAGCTAGTTGGTTTTTCGACTTGATTGTGTTAGTGGGATGTAGACACCTCCTTGTTCCTCAAAACAATCCCTAGCAATGAGACCTTAAGTGGTCAAAATCAATCGAATGAATCCTAGGCTTGAGCGTTTCTTATGTGTCCTGGAGGTCCTAACCTTGTAGGGTAGGTTGGGTGGGTGGTTCTTTAAATGCTTAGTGACATGGTTGATCTTTCAATTGTATATTTCTTCCATCGAACGTGATGTGTTGATTGTGTAGCTGATAGTTATGTTGATGTGTTGGTTACATCATTATTGATTACGACAATGATTTGCTTGTAATGCTTTTGATTATGATGTCGTTTGATTATGCATTTCTATGAATTATGTGTAGATGATAATTTCCTAATGCTTTTGAAAAAAAACATACCTACTGTTCTTTGCTTTTCCTAGTCATAACGGAGGGGTCGTTACATAAGTGAAGGCAAAGCAAGGCAAGGCATGACATGGAAAGTGAAGGAAAGGCATGGCATGGAATGGAAAGGCATGTCATGGAAAGTGAAGGCATGGCATGAGATGGAAAGGCAAGGCATGGCATGGAAAGGAAAGGCATGGCATGGAATGGCAAGGCATGGAATGGCAAGGCATGTCATGGCAAGTGAAGGAAAATTAAGGCAAGGCATGGCATGGAAAGTGAAGGTAAGGCAAGGCATGGCAAGGCATGGCAAGGGAAGGAAAGGCATGAAAAGGCATGGCAAGGAAATGCATGGAAAGGCAATGCATGGAATGTCATGGCAAGGTATGGCATGGC
>JASDQU010881658.1:0-14901 GCA_032191745.1 Picea mariana
ATTACTTGACATCAACCAATCAATCAAACCAAACCATTTACATCAATGACATATGATCCAACAATCTCCCAAGTAATCAAACCATTGGCATCAATGACAAACCATTGGCATTAATGACAACATGATCCAACAGTCCTATAATTGAAACCATGGTATAATGAAAGAGCTACGTGGTGAAAGGTGGTGAATTGCAGGCTCAAAAGAGGTATGCATACAAACCTCTTATGGTGGCCCCACAATCATGTGCTTATATAACAACAAATTCGAGAGAATCACGTGGTCACCCCCAAGGTATTAAGCTGTGCTCTGATCCCGAGGATGATTCAATTAATGAAAAATTTCTGGTAGCTAAAGCCTCAAGTCAGTCGATAAGTAGAAGATGTGAAATCTCTGGTTGAGGAGACAAAATTGTTAGCCCGAGGTACCACGAGGGAAATTTTTGTCTTGCAGGCCCATATTGATCTGAGCTTGCCTCTGATAGACAAAAACACACATGGTATGACAAAAAGTTGCACAGATAAAAGATTTAAATGAGATGGACAGATTACACTCATGGAAGTGTGTTAACGGGCGAAATTGACCGCTCGTCAACTAGAAGAGTGAATCCGGTCTGGGGTTATCTAATTAACCCAAGTCGTTTGGATTAATCCACTCTGGTGGGTTTAGCAACTTCATTGGCCAATCTAAGTCCTAAAGAAAATGAAAAACAAGACTAAAGAAAATAAAATAGCTTGATGGATAACAATCGTTGAAAACTATATACAGATCTAATATATTTTACAGTTTAATTGACTAATAAAATAACTCTACTTATTATACATACAATATATACAACTGATTCTATTTCTAATATATATATAATATGTACACAATATGGATTTTAATCTAAATCTGTTAAAATTGAATATAAAATGATTTTTATTTATGTTAAGCAACAATGAAATTATTATTTAATCTATTTATATTCTAGAAGTGAAATACCATACTGCTTAATTGAAAACAGAGATAACAAATAGTAGAATATGTTTAGACTGCAGAAAATTGCTGTATTTATTAAACTGATGAAATAAAACTAACAAACTAACCTGTTCTCGAATCCCATATTTGTTCTGTGTATAGCATCCATTCTCCCTGTCTGATGAGGCAAACCCGCAATAGATCCTACAAATGCTTCTCATAAACATGAAGCAATAATCATTGAATCCGAACGATAGAACATATAAGAGATATAGTCACAGCAATCTTATAATTTCACAAGTAGCCACATTAAGATAAATCCTGCTGTGAAAACTTGTGTATAAATGTTCAACAAATGATGAAGATAAATCTCTTAATCTCAAGTTTGAACAGAATGATTACTGTATGTTAAATCTAGAACATAAGACACGGATAACATATAAATTTTTATCATACCAATCTGTAATAAAGCACAACAGCAAAAGCAATCATAACTTAATTACAAATTGAAACAATCATAACTTGAATAAAACCACAATATGGAAAAGCTAAAGCTGTAACCAGTATTATATTTCATTCAAGTCTATAAATAAAAAACCATATTCTTGCCCCAGGCAAAGATGATCTCATGTTTACAACATAACATGCTTATATAGGTTCCAGGAACAAAATGTTTCCTGTTGATAACATCCAATCTGTTCCAAAAATGTGGGGGATGCAACCTCCCAGATTTTACTTGATATAAAAAAACTAACAACCTAATCTATTTACTATAAACATAAAGATGGTATGGCTGGGAGATCCCAACAATGCTTCATATCTCTTTGAAAATCGTGAGTTCTTGAAAACAAATAAAAATAAGAAGATTTTAGATGTATTTTCAATTATTAAAACAAGCAATTCGATTTTTTTTTAACTGGCTACAGAATCTTACGATTATGTAGCTAGTTATAATTATAACTACAATCATATTTTATTCAATCAAACAAAACAAACTAATTTTTATAAGAAAAGTAATCTATTCAACAAATCGTATATCCTAAATTGAGGAAGACAAAATCATGCTAAACTTGAAAAAGATCATACCTCAAATCAAAACATATCAAGCAATCTTGGAATTTACTATTGCTGTCGCTACCTCTACATTCTTAAAAATAATAGACCCTATATTTTTTAGGCGTTTGTCCTTTTCTTGAGCTATGGATTGGAGCCTACTGTTCTCATTTGTCAATGAATCTACTTGGTCTTTCAAATATTTAAGCCTGGACTGCAGCAAAGGCACATCTGCATAATACTTGTCGATCCAAGATCGACATTCATTACACTGAGGCTGTAGAGACTGTGCATTGTCAGTGATATCATTAATGATTGGAGCATCGTCCATGTGGAAGGTAGGTTTGTCACAAAGTTTGATGCTAGGAAAATCAAGATTGTCCTTTAGACACGGTGGCAGGTTGTAACATAATCATGGGGTCTGTAAGGACAAAGTCCATACGAAAATGGATACTCTTCGTCCAAGAACCTTTCTATTTCCAAATTCGTGTCTTCACTTATCTCAATTGTATTTTCTGTGTCTGCACAGGGTTTGGGTTTGTTTATAGCACATTGTGAAATCCAACAGGCGACCTTTTTATTATTATAATTAACATCGACGCTGCCCCGAAGCTTCTTCCCTGTGGGTTTTTTAACAGTCTTAGTACAACTCTTAGGATACGAATCAAGTTGAGTGTTGGGTTGAGTAGAATCAGGGTAGGTCGAGGGTTCCAAATTAGAGACAAGATCACAGGGCATGAGCGAAGGAGGAGAGATGGTAGGTTTCACAAGGGTTTTTGTGATAACAGGCTTGTCCACCTATCCCAACTCACTATTACCAAAGCCATTTCGTAACACAAAAGCATCCCAACAATCGTTGTGCAATTGCAACTGATGTATAATGATAATCTTAATTAAACCATGATGGAACAAACTAGAATCAGACTTCTGCCTCCTAAACCACTTTCCCATCTTGTATAGACTTCTAAGGAGGAAGTAGGGCATGTTCAATGGGAAGTCAATGAAACTCATAAGCAATCATAGCTGATACAAGAAAACCAACCCAAATCTCCCTTCACACATAATAAACTGTTTCACAATAGCTAACAGATCATGCCATCTAGGTTTTAAAGAGGAGACANAATGATAATCTTAATTAAACCATGATGGAACAAACTAGAATCAGACTTCTGCCTCCTAAACCACTTTCCCATCTTGTACAGACTTCTAAGGAGGAAGTAGGGCATGTTCAACGGGAAGTCAATGAAACTCATAAGCAATCGCAGGTGATACAGGAAAACTAACCCAAATCTCCCTTCACACATAATAAACTGTTTCACAATAGCTAACAGATCATGCCATCTAGGTTTTAAAGAGGAGACAAGCATACCTCGGTCGCAACTAGTAATTTTCCTTGAGGTGAACAACAATGACTAGGGAACCTCTTCAACTTTTGCGTTCTTGAACCATTTTTTCCTGACAGTTGGTAAACCCGTAGCTTGGCTTAAAAATTCTTCAGTCACCTCCAGCTGCATGTCACCTATATTTTCTCTGCAACCGTCGAAGGTCAATGCGAACTCTTGAGCAAATCTCAGATTGAAACCCTTAAAATTTTCAATAAACAAATGCTAGCCATTTCTTTCTAAGTCGTCTTTGGCGTTGTCATAAGATAACAAGGTTTGGATGCCATTGGGCTCAATCCTTACCACTAGATCTATGGCGAATAGAAGGGAATCAACACCAAAATCAGAGGTAGGGTTTGATAAGAAAAAACAGAGTCATAGCCCCGAGTTTCCACAAAACAATGCAATGACAGTTAGAAATGGTAGGCAGAGGCGTTAATCACTATGCATGGGAATGAGATCGTGAAGCCCGAGACCATACAGAGCAATAATATCACGCTGTACCTCATATAATACCTTTGGATATGGGTACGTGTAAGGATGTAAGAATTTGAATACCATAGATGGCACATACATGCCTTGATTACAAGATAAGTGTATCAAATAAACATTGTGTTAAAAAAAAATTGTGAATCAAACCCCATTAATATTAATCGAACATTGATGAGTGGAGGTTTTTTACTTATGTAACTAAGGCATGTTTAAGAACAAGGGATTATAAACAAAGAGAACAATCATGTTCATAGCGAAAGATGACAATTCGACAATAGACCATATGAACAAGTATCCTTTGATAAAAAATCGAAACAATGTGAATTCCAGCTATGAGTTTTCATGCTTACAGTCATGAAAATAAAAATCGAAAGCAAGGTATGTAAAAATCAACAAGTGATAAGTGTCATTTCTCATCACGAGTATTGAAAAATTATAGACCCTATGTAGGCAGCTTGTAAAAGTAGAAATTATATTATTGCTGCCAACAATGGCGACACGTTGGGAGAAGCAGTTATCTCTACCAAATGAACGAGTTCAGATTAGGATAATTAGAAAAAAAATTCAAATTGAAAACAACCAAACAACTGTCTGAACATCATTATCAATTATAAAGCACTTCAGTTTCAGATTATTGTTATTTTAAAGAGACGAAAACTGACAACAATCTTAACAGAAGAGAGTCATGATATTAAAGTTAAAATCTTCAATATTGTTTATAGGGCCACTGCTGCTAGCAGGTGTCCATAGCCTCGACAGGGATGTCATTTAATACACTCTGATATCTATATCCTACCAAGAAGTTCTATATCAGAACGAAGGACATTTAAGGTAAACAATAATTCATATCTAAGAATTTTCATATACCTGACATTGCTTCACTGCCAGCGGGCCTGTTCAGTACCCCGACGAAGTTATCTTGGCATCATGCATGCATTTACCCACTGCCAGAAGACCTGTTCAATATCCTGGTGGGTTTACAATAACTTCCCATAGCTCTCTGAAAGTTTATTTAGTTTTAAAAAATTTTAATAGAGCGGGGTGACGTTGAAAATCCTGGTTTTTGGACACATCTTAGTAAATTACAAACCTTGAAGAAACTTCTTAGCTGTCCTTCATTAAGATCTAGAAATAGTTTGTTAATAAACCAACTTTCAAGAGCAAGGAGACATCTCTGAGTTGTTCACTTAAGGAACAGGGACATCGTAAAAATAATTTTTATGGATGATCGTGAGTACCTTTAGTTGCAGATTGAAATCAAGAAACGCTTTTCAAACAACGAGTTATCTTTAACATGGCTGCAAACTCAGAAAAATATCACAATTTATGTTTAAACAACTTTCAACAGTCATTTCTGAAGGGAAATTTTTCTGTTATCTCTGTCCAAACTAACCCATAATGCAGGCATGTGTGTTTCAAAAAGAAAGACTGATAAGCATAAAGGAAAAATCAAAACAAACTAGCAAAGAAAAACCAACAGCAAACAAAACAGAAAATATTTACACAGAGTACATGGGAGTGTCATCAAGAAAAGTACCTTTTTAGAGCTTGGCCATTCACCCGAAAGGTGTCTGGTTGTCCCTCTAAATTTTGTAATCAGAAGGAACTGGGACCCAATTTCTTAGCAATTAAAAATGGTCCCAGCCACAAGTTCTGAAACTTTGTATGCTCTCCTTTTCCCTCATGAGGTTTATCCCATTTTAGGACAAGGTCACCCACCTCAAAATTTCTGTCAGAGGAAGAATTGGAATCAAACCAGGTTTTAACAATGAGTTGATGTTGATCCAATTTCCATTTTGCTTGAGCCCTCACTTCTTCTAATTTTAACAAAGCTTTAATTCGACTTACCAAAGGGGGACAGTCCTCTTCCTGTACTTTCTGCGATAACTGCAGAGATGGAAGAAGGACATGTGGTGGAAGAATCACCTCTCTACCATAAATGAGAAAGAAAGGTAAGTTACCCAAAATAGTTTTAGGAGTTACTCTATCAGCCCATATTGCGTTTAACAGTGCATTATGCCAGTTTTTATGGTTTTCGAAGACTGTTCTCTTGATTATTTTGATCAGATTTTTATTAGTCGATTTTGCCAAACCGTTGCCTTGGGGGTAATAGATGGCAGAATAATTTAATTTAATTCCTTTTTCTAGAGCCAAATCACTCATTTCAAGAGACAAAAAATAAGAGGCATTATCAAATACTAGGCATTCAGGGATACCAAAACGAGTAATAATATTTGAATTCAAGAAGGATATTACCTGGCTGGTATTTACAACTTTTAATGGGGCAGCCTTGGACCACCTGGTGAAGTAATCTGTGGATTTTATAATATATTTATGCTACTGCGAGGATGGTAGATTGATTGGGCCTATAATATCTAGACCCCACTGCTGAAAAGGGGAGTCTACCGAAACTGGTTGCAAAGGGAAAGCTAGTTTCTGTATCCGTCTGGATGCTTTTTAGCAAATCACACACTTGCAACATAAAGCATGAGTGTCTTTAAAAAGGGTATGCCAGTAATAAACTGCTCTTAATACTTTATGGGTAGTGGTGTCTCCACCAAAATTCCCACCAGCTTCTCCTGCATGTAATTCCAATAAGACATTTTCTGCTTCATCTTTCTGAAGACAACGCATTAGTAGTCCATCAAAATTTTGATGAAACATAATACCATTAATCAGATGAAAAGAAGAAGATTTTAATCTTAGTGCTCTCCTTTTGGTGGGATCAAGGTGATGGGGAGCTGATCCGTGCATGAGACAAAAAATTATGTCATTGTACCAGGGACTAACAGGGTTTTGTGCGCAGTAGAATTGATTTTGATAGTGTTGTTCTGGGTTTAACATATCATTTTCCTCTTGCTATCATGTAGCTGAATCAACAACCAACTTGAATAAACCTTGGCCTCTTAATATTTGTGCTGGGGTGATTTCTATGTCATACTCTTGCAAGGATGTGACCCAGTTTGCCCTTTTTTCGCCTAGTTCTTTCTGTACTAATAGATTTCTGACAGCTGGGTAAGGGACAATGATGTTCATCCTAGATTTCAAAATATAAGATCGTAAGTGATAAGATCGTAAGTGCTTTACTGCTTTGAAAATAGTATAGGTTTGCTGATCTACTGCTAGGTAATTAATTTCCACCCCTTTGAAGGCTGAGCTCATAAAGGCAATTGGGACTTCATTGTTTTCAGTGTTCTTTTGAGTTAGGACAANCAAAAGCCTGGATTTCTAAAGGTCCCCGATGGTACTGTACATCCTTTTTTATTAGGTTTTGTAATGGTCTAACCATTTCTGAAAAGCTGGGGACGAATCTCCTAACAAAGTTTATCTGACCTAAGAAAGATTTCATGGACTTTTTTGATGAGGGAGGGGGTGGTTTCAAAATGAATTGAGTTCTTTTGGGGTCGATAATCATCCCTTCACTCGATACAATGAATCTGAGGAGTTTAATTTGTTCTACTGCGAAGATAGATTTTTTAGGATTGAAAGAAATGTTGTACTTATGACATCGATGTAGAATGGATCTTAAATGAGCTAGATGATCTCTTTTATTTTTCGAGAAGACAATGACGTCATATAGGTAAACTACGGCAGATTGATTGATTAAGCCTTGGAAAGCGATGTCCATCACTCTCTGGAAAGTGGCACCGGCGTCTATGAGTCCGAAGGGCATATTTTTATAAGTGTAGGTGCCCCATGGAGTGCCGAAGGTGGTTTTGAGTTGGTCTGAAGGGACATCAGGACTTGGTTATACCCTAAAAAACCATCCAACAAGGATAATCTTTCAGAACCAGATACCCATTGAAGGATCTGTTCCATGGGAGGGACAGGGTAGTTATCTTTATTAGACACTCGGTTAAGATTTCAGAAATCGACACATAGTCAGATTTCACCACTCTTCTTTCGGACAGGGACAAAATTAGAGACCCATTGTGTGTGCCTAACTGGGAAAGTTATCTNGTTGGTTCGAGTTTTGGATGCATTTTCCTTAACTTTTGTTGAAAAGGTTGGGTTTGGGGTTTCATAGGAATAACGTGTTGTATGATGTTAGGATCAAAGGTTTTCAGGTCATCGTACATCCAGGCAAAAACATCTTTGAATTCCTTAAACAACTTAATAAACACTACTTTTTCTTTCTCAGAACACCCCACCCCTAAATTAATGCACTATGGGTTGTCTTTAGTTACCAAATTTACCTTTTCATGCGTCAAGGAGGAACTATTCATTTTACAGTTCACTAATTTTCTGAACTTGTCATGAAAATCATAAAAATTTTCTAATCTAAGTACATATTTTGGGATAGAGTTTAAAATGTCTGATGAAGATTCTGGAGATCTTGGATCTGGTATTACCGTAAAGTGAAGATTTTCGTCATGAGTGCCTTCATTGATCACCGCGCCCTAGAAAGTTTCTTCCATATGCAAAAAACTTATAATCTGTTGATCGTCATCGAAGACTCTCCAATTCGTGATGTTTTCTAGGATGAATGGTCTGAAAAATAGTTCAACGGAAAATGCATTCGAAGATAAGCCTTCTGCAGGAAAAAGTTTTGAAATGACTTTAGCTAACAAATCAGCTTCCGAATTATTCAATCTAGGAATAGAATTTATGTTAAATGCGGTAAACTTATTCATCAAATTCCATACCTCAGTTTGGTAGCTTTTAAGGTGCGGAGATAAATAGTGGATAGCATTTTTTACTTGTCTAACCACGATTTTTGAATCACCAAAGACAGTCAAATTTTGAATGTTCAGATCTAATGCTTTTCTGAGGCCTTGCAGGAGTGCCTCGTATTCGACTGTGTTGTTTGTACATTCGAATTCTAACCTGCAAGCAATCAGAGTCTTGTTACCTACTGGATCGATGATCACGCAGCCTGTGCCAGCTCCTTCCTTGGATTTTGACCCATCAATGTAAAGAGACCATATTTGATTTTTGTCAGTTGCATGTGACTGCTGGGAGGAAGCTATTGGCTGAGTATATGTCAGAATTTTAGACTGTTGTTCTGGGTTAGAGATGGTGGAAGTTTCGGCCACGAAATTATCAAAAAAAGTATCCACCCCCTATATTTCGGGTGAATCACCAGAAGGAGTGAACGGTTCATTGGGATCATTTAAATTAGTCACCATGAACTTTAGATAACATTCACAATTTACCTTGATTATGTTGGGATTTCCATTCTTGAGTAGCCACAAGTGAGACCAATCCATCGCAAAATAGTCATGCAGTTGTTCTAACCAGTCTCTGCTTAAAAATAGACCATAAAATTCTGGGATATCTACAACAATAATATCAATTACTTGATGAACTTTAGGGTTAGATGAAAATATTATAAGAACATTTCTTAATTCGCCTATTACTTTAACACTAGTTCGATCAAGCTGGATAATTTTCAAGTTGGATGGTTGAACTTCAGCATTAATATTTTGACAAATAGACCAAGGCATTACGTTAGATGATGCACATGAATCTACCATACAGTTGTGTATGTTTCTATTGAAAATTTCAAAAGTTAACAAAATGGAGGGGCATTTCTGCGAGTATTAATAGTGGAAGCTTGTTGCTTTTTACTCGCAGCCTCTAAAACTAGTTTATCTACATTTGTTACATTATTTACAGGAAGGTCTCTTTTATCGTGAGGCTTGGATGTGGTTTTGGTGGAGGACTTCTAAGGAACTTTGGGGTTGTTTTGAACACCTTTGTTGTTGTTCGGATTGCTATTTTTGTTGTTCTCCGCAATATTTTGTAGCAATTTTTGCAGAAGAAAAGGGAATTTTAATAATTCATAAACATAAATGTTATCCCTAATCTTCTTTAGATATTCAACCAAATCATAATCTAAACTTGGGTTTACTAAATTCTGTTTAGTCTCAATCGATTTAGACTGTTTTGGAGGCAAAGTCGTAGTGATTTCAGAAGAAGGCTTATTTGTTGTCTTGCTCCTAGTATTGTAAGGATGCAGTGTTTCAAAATTATCTTGAAAAATGCTATCTGAAAAATGTCCAATTTTTTTTGGAGAATATTCATCTTCTTCTACTGTCTCTTGTTCTGCTACTTCTTTAGAAATCTCGGGAGGAATCAAGTTATCATGTGCTTCTAGAATCGTTTGAATAGCAAATTGCAGGCTTTCTAGATTTAGGCCTTCAGTATTTGAATTAGGTCGGTTGGTGGGAAAAGGCTTCCTAAAAGTGGGTTTGTAAGGCCCTTTGCTCGAAGAAGCTTCTTCAACCATCCTTTTCAAATCTATAACTTGGTTGGACAATTTTTGAACGACTTTCTGTAAATTTTCTAAATCTGAGCTTTCAGGTTGAGCTTTGTTTTGGGAAGGTCTAGGGAGGATTTCAGTTTTATTTTTGGAAGATGAACTAGTCTTTGTCTTGTTGCTAGTAGTGTATTTTAAACTGAGGATGTCTTTCTTGATCTGACTGGCCTCTTCAAAGGCTTCTAACAACGTGGCTTTCTTGGATCTCTTTACCCAAATGGATATATTTTGATGTAAGGCTTTCGTATAATATGCGATAATAAGATTCTTGGCAGGCATTGAATCTGTAGGGATCCGGTTCTTTAGTGTCAAGAACCTTTGATTAAAGTCTTTAATCTTTTCTTTGGGGTTCATTCTTAAACTAGAAAGCTCCATGACTAGAACTTCAGGAGACTTGTCGTTTCCGAAATTCTCAAGGAAACAAGATTCAAATTTCTCCCAGGACACGATGGTGTGGGGCTATTGGGAAAAGTACCAGGTAGAGGCATTGCCCTCAAAGGTGTAGGGAAATAATCTCTAGAATACATCTTCGTTCTCAACACTACAGAGTCTAATGGCTAACATAAACTTTTTGATGTGATCTTTGGCTAACTGTTTGGAGTCCGGGTCAAATTTAGGGAGCCATTTCTCTGGGTGTTTGGGTAAAGGATGCTAAGGCCCAGGTATGGCCACTGCATCTTGGTCGAGCTAGGGTCTGGAAGGATTGTTCGGGTTGGCCATAGGTGTGGGTGGTGTCGAAGGCTGGGATGAAGAACTGCCTTCGTTAGAGGATTCTTCTCCAGAAGAAGAAGGAGATGAAGGAGGTGGTGATGGTGGTATACCAGATCCTCCTGCTGTAGGAGTGAGGATTAGATCTGTAGGGTTTAAGGTAAGGTTAGTACCTCCAAGTTGTTCTCTGATATTAGAGAAGTCTAATGGTTGGTTCAAAGGTCGGTTTGGTTGTCTTATATGAGCTAAGGCACTGTGCATTCTTATGAGAGATTGGCAAATAATCTCTTGTATGTCACCACCCGTAGGATTTGGAGTTACTGGTTCAACTGTGATCCGTAGATCGTCGTTTGATGTGGTTGTTGTTTGAAGGAAAATGTTTTCATCTGAATGACTTCTAGTCACTATAGGTGAGAAGGTCGGTGGTGGAGGAGTCTTACGACCTCCTCGTGCCATTAATAGTTTTCAGGCTCTCCTTCTAGCGCCATTTGTTGATGGGAAAAATTAACCACTCGTCAACTGGAGGAGTGAATCTGGTCTAGGGTTGTCTAATTAACCCAAGCCGTTTGGATTAATCCACTCCGACGGGTTTAGCAGCTCCATTGGCCAATCTAAGTCCTAAAGAAAATGAAAAACAAGACTAAAGAAAATAAAATAATTTGATGGATAACAATCGTTGAAAACTATATACATATCTAATATATTTTACAGTTTAATTGACTAATAAAATAACTCTACTTATTATACGTACAATATATACAACTGATACTATTTCTAATATATATATAATATGTACACAATACAGATTTTAACCTAAATCCGTGAAAATCGAATATAAAATGATTTTTACTTATGTTAAGCAACAATGAAATTATTATTTAATCTATTTATATTCTAGAAGTGAAATGCCATACTGTCTAATTGAAAACAGAGATAACAAATAGTAGAATATGTTTAGACTGCAGGAAATTTCTGTGTCTATTAAACTGATGAAATAAAACTAACAAACTGACCTGTTATCGCATCACATATTTGTTCTGTGTATAGCATCCAATCTCCCTGTCTGATGAGGCAAACCCGCAACGGATCCTACAAATGCTTCGCATAAACATGAAGCAATAATGATTGAATCCAAATGATAGAACATATAAGAGATATAGTCACAACAATCTTATAATTTCACAAGTAGCCACATTAAGATAAATCCTGCTATGAAAACTTGTGTATAAATGTTCAACAAATGATGAAGATAAATCTCTTAATCTCAAGTTTGAATAGAATGATTACTGTATGTTAAATCTGGAACATAAGACGTGGATAACATATAAATTTTTATCATACCAATCTGTAGTAAAGCACAACAGTGAAAGAAATCATAGCTTAATTACAAATTGAAACAATCATAACTTGAATAAAACCACAATATGGAAAAGCTAAAGTTGTAACCAGTATTATATTTCATTCAAGTCTATAAATAAAAAACCATAGTCTTGCCCCAGGTAGAGATGATCTCATGTTTACTACATAACATGCTTATATAGGTTCCAGGAGAAAAATGTTTCCTGTTGATAACATCCAATCTGTTCCAAAAATGTGGGGGATGCAACCTCCCAGATTTTACTTGATATCAAAAAACTAACAACCTAATCTATTTACTAAAAATATAAAGATGGTATGGTTGGGAGATCCCAACAGTAATTCATATCTCTTTGAAAATCATGAGTTCCTGAAAACAAATAAAAATAAGAAGATTTTAGATGTATTTTCAATTATTAAAACAAGCAATTCGATTTTTTTTTTAACTAGCTACATAATCTTACGATTCTGTAGCTAGTTATAATTATAACTACAATCATATTTTATTCAATCAAACAAAACAAACTAATTTTTATAAGAAAAGTAATCTATTCAACAAATCGTATATCCTAAATCGAGGAAGACAAAATCATGCTAAACTTGAAAAGGATCATACCTCAAATCAAAACACATCAAGCAATCTTGGAATCTACTATTGCTGTCGTTGCCTCTACATTCTTAAAAATAACAGACCCTGTAGTTTTTAGGCGTTTTTCCTTTGCTTGAGCTATGGATTGGAGCCTACTATTCTCATTTGTCAATGAATCTACTTGGTCTTTGAGAGATTTAAGCCCGGACTGCAGCAAAGGCACATCTACATAATACCTGTCGATCCAGGATCGACATTCATTACACTGAGGTTGTAGAGACTGTGCATTGGCACTGATATCATTAACGATTGGAGCATCGTCCATGTGGAAGGTAGGTTTGTCACAGAGTTTGATGCCAGGAAAATCAGGATTGTCCTTTAGACATGGTGGCAGGTTGGTAACATAATCTTGGGGTCTGTAAGGACAAAGTCCATACAAAAATGGATACTCTTTGGCCAAGAACCTTTCAATTTCCGAATCCAAGTCTTCACTTATCTCAATTGTGTTTTCTGTGTCTGCACAGGGTTTGGGTTTGTTTCGAGCACATCGTGAAATCCAATGAGCGGCCTTTTATTTCTTATAATTAACATCGACACTACCCCTAACCTTCTTCCCTGTGGGTTTTTTAACAGTCTTAGTACAACTCTTAGGATACGAATCCGGTTGAGTGTCGGGTTGAGTAGAATCAGGGTAGGTCGAGGGTTCCAAATTAGAGACAGGATCACAGGGCATGAGCGAAGGATGAGAGATGGTAGGTTTCACAAGGGTTTATGTGATAACAGGCTTGTCCACCTGTCCCAACTCACTATTACCAAAGCCATTTCGTAACACAAAAGCATCCCAACAATTGTTGTGCAATTGCAACTAATGTACAATGATAATCTTAATTAAACCATGATGGAACAAACTAGAATCAGACTTCTACCTCCTAAACTGCTTTCCCATCTTATACAGACTTCTAAGGAGGAGGTAGGGCATGTTCAACGGGAAGTCAATGAAACTCATAAGCAATCACAGGTGAGACAAGAAAACCAACCCAAATCTCCCTTCCCACGTAATAAACAGTTTCACAATAGCTAACAGATCATGCCATCTAGGTTTTAAAGACAAGACAGGCATACCTCGATCGCAACTGGTAATTTTCCTTGAGGTGAATAACAATGACCAGGGGACCTCTTCAACTTTTTCTTTCTTGAACCATTTTTGCTCGACAGCTGGTAAACCCGTAGCTTGGCTTAAAAATTCTTCAGTAACCTCCAGCTGCACGTCACCTATCTTTTCTCTGAAACCATCGAAGGTCAATGTTAACTCTTGAGCAACTCTCATATTGAAACCCTTAAAATTTTCAATAAACAAACGCCAGCCATTTCTTTCTAAGTCGTCTCTGGAGTTGTCATAAGATAACAAGGTTTGGATTCCATTGGGCTCAATCCTTACCATTGGATCCATGGTGAACAAAAGGGAATCAACACCGAAATTTGAGGTAGGGTTTGATAAGAAAACACAGAGTCATAGCCCCGAGTTTCCACAAAACAATGCAATGACAGTTTGAAATGGTAGGTAGAGGCGTTAATGACTATGTGTGGGAATGAGATCGTGAAGCTCGAGGCCATACATAGCAATAATATCACATTGTACCTCAAATGATACCTTGGGATATGGGTACGTGTAAGGATGTAAGCATTTGAATACCATAGAACACACATTCATGCCTTGATTACAAGATAAATGTATCAAATAAACATTGTGTTAAAAAAAATTGTGAATCAAACCCCATTAATATTAATCAAACATTGATGAGTGGAGGTTTTTTACTTATGTAACCAAGGCATGTTTAAGACCAAGGGATTATAAACAAGGAAAACAATCATGTTCATAGCAAAAGACGACAATTCGACAATAGACCATATGAATAGTTATCCTTTGATAACAAATTGAAACAGTGTGAATTCCAGCTGCAATTTTTCATGCTTACAATAATGAAAACAAAAATCAAAAGGAAGGTATGTAAAAAGAGACAAGTGATAAGTGTCATTGCTCATCACAAGTAATGAAAAATTACAGCTGGAATTCACACTGTTTCAATTTGTTATCAAAGGAT
>JASDQU010881658.1:15413-29238 GCA_032191745.1 Picea mariana
TTTCTTCTTGTCTGGATGTAATCTCTCTGATTTATGGATTCTTGAGGTGATGGAGGATCTGTTTCTTGGACAACTAAGAGGGGGGTGGTGAATCGATTGTTACTGTGCTTAAACAATTATGCCTATTTTAAAATATTTATAGAACACTCAATGACATTCACAATAATGAAGGGAGGTAAGCAATAGAGTATTCAACATCAATCACAGACATGAAATATACAGAGACAGATATTTCCCAAGGAAACCCATAAAGGGAAAAACCTCTTCTTCTCGATATGATAAGTAATCTTTGTTTTATTTACATTATCATTATTATGATCTCCAACTGCTCTTGAGGCTACAACCTCTATTTTACAAGAAACAACTTGTTGAGAGCACCAACTCTCTAGATTCTCTAGCACCCACTAGAAGGAAGAACCAACTCCCTAAGTGTTCCAACACCAGCTAGATGGAAGCACCAACTTCCAGTCACACGGGAACCAACCTGTATAACAAAGAAAAATAGTTCTCCCTTGCACCACCCTACCTCCCTGGTTTTTCTGGATACAACTAGATGGAAGCTACAAATCCCTGTATTCAAGAACCCACTTGAAACTCTAAGGAAAACAATCCTCCCTAGCAACACCCTACCACCCTCAAATATAAATCTTTTCTTGTTGGAATCTATTACAGTGAGACAATGTTTATCAATGGCTTACGAGTCACTTCAATATTCTGCTACACTACTCTGCTATGCCCACATCAGTGTCCTCCTACTCGCATACCTACACTTTTTGTTTCTTCTTCTTTTTATACTCGGGGTGCCATCTACCTTCTATGAGCTATGCCTCTGCATGCTCTTCACTCTGTCACTTTTCTGCCCTAAAGGTTGTTCACTGTGTCTCTTCCTCACAAGTGCATAGCTAACCAGCAGACACTCTCACTTCTCTATTTATGTGTATTTTTCTCACGTCAAGTCATCTACTTGATCATCATGGAAACTCTTCATCTTCTCTGATAGTTATGTACTATGTTTTCATCATCAATGGATGTTATGCTAAGATTCCTTAGATTCTCTAGCTATCAGAACTCTTCGTCTTCTCTGTCAGTTAAAACTAGTCAATTATGGATTCTTTGGCTTCAAATCCCCTTCCTTCACATGACTAGTGGCAGTGACCATACACTTAGGCTTATCGAGTGGTTATAAATTCAAAGGTCATGATTCAATCTCCTGAAATGGATGGCTATCATAACTTCGACACTTTTCCCTTCGAGTCTTTGTGATTTCAAACTTTTCAAATCTCCCGAATATAATATCACCGAACAGATCAGATGGTTCACATTTATATCTCTTAATCCGATGGCTAGGAATTAACCAAGCAATGAGGTGGATGGCCACCGTTTACTTCACAACTTCATCTATTATGCTTATGCTATCCTTCCACTGTGTTTTGATCAACGGTTGATAGTACACCTGACATTAGATCGATGATCAAGATCTCCTTCAGGTCTTCGAACTTCAAATATTAAGAGTATTAACCCTTTCTTTCCTCCGTACATCAATCTTTCGGAGCTGACAGACCTCTGACATGTGTCCCTCTCGAATTAATGGTCAATATTTCCTCGAGTCTCTAGACTTCAGAGATTTCAAATATCAACCCATTCTTTCCTCCGGAGTGATCACCTGCTGATTCAGTCATCAGACAGTGGAGACTGCTTTTTGTCGGTTAATGTTTTCACTTACATTATCCTTCCACTGTAGTAGATCAATAGATGAGACTGCTCTCAAAGTGATCTTTAGATAATACATCTCGTATCCACTTTGGGTCTTCGGGATTCGAGACTTCGGGTCTTTGGGTGATTACTAGTGGTAAAATTCCCATAGAAAAACTTTTGGAGTGACATAACTCTTGCATCACTCGATGATGTGTCATGAGTTGAGCAGCTGCCATGTGTCACTTAGATTCATGATTTACACGTACCTGAAATGTTGATTTCAACATGACACTTGTCATTCTCTGATTGTTCGACATGTCCTTGCTGACGTAGACTACTGACATGGACTTATGACGTGGTATGCCTCTATGCCCTTTTGCTGACGTGGTATGTTGACCAACAACCTTGATCCAATGATCCTCGTTTGTCTTCCAAATCTGATGGTCCTTATTAATTTTGGATTTTTGAGCTTTGGGTATTTCATATTTCAAACATTTCTAAGCGTAACCTCCTCACAACTTTAAACATGAACTAAATTTTGTTCGTCGATCAAGATCTTAGATAAATGGCTTGATCTATCAACATTGTGACTCGACTAGCTTATCATGTCCTTCCACTTGAAAGTGATCTGACGGCTGACAAAAATTTGCATAATCGAATTCTAAAATGTTTTTCTCTCTTATCCTGTCCTTCCACTCAAAAATGATCCAATGGTTGTGAAGTTTCTTAAAACAGATCCATGATCAAGAATGATTGTGCAAACACAATCCGTGAGTGTTTTAACTCATCACCCAACTCCACAATGGGAAGATATGCGCTATTGGTGAGTTAACCACAATCGTTGATATTCAAAGCTATAAGATCGGATGGTCTTGACTAATTGCGAGATGGGAACAAGTGCAATGTTTAATTCTCCTTTCAATCTCCACAATTCATGTTTGTCATATATTTGGCGATTGCACATCTAATGGTCACAATTTAATATGATTTAAATGCATTGTTTGTTGGATCAACCGCAGTCATAGATATTCAAAGCTATGAGATCTAATGATCTAGACAGATTGTGGAATTGTAACTGGAAAGTATTTTAATTCATCTTTCGATCTCTACAATGCATCCCTTTCATTGATCTGGCTTGTAGATCTGATGGTCTTGATTTGATCTGAGTTTTATCACACCATCTCTTCTGAGATTTTGATCTTCATTTGTTAACTCTCTTGAGATTTAATGTCCATTCACTTCCTTCTGCTCCGCCTTCTGTTCTTTCCATCAATGACAAGCACACTCCTTCCTGCCAAATCTACCAAAATCTACCCCTTTGGCATTGATGACAACCCTCAAAGGTTGCACTAGACTTCTTGGACCTCCAACTGTAGCATCCAGACCATTCCTTTTCTCCCCCTTTGACATCAATGTCAAAGAAAACATGCTCCCCCTGAGCTGTTGCAGTACTTTTTGGAGGTATCATATATTCAACCAACACATACTCCCCCTAACAGGATGGAATCTCTTAGGTGAGAGTAGGGATGAAACTCAACTTTTGATGAAGATATTCAAAAAGTGTCTTGGCTAGGGGTTTAGTAAATATGTTTGCAATTTGTTCTATGGAAGGAATATAATTCAGCTGAACAACTCTGTTTGTAACCCGCTCTTTGAGAAAATGATACTTTATTGGGATATGTTTCATATTTGAATGGAGAATAGGATTATTCAAGACACCAATGGCACTGGTGTTATCATAGTGAAATGGAATTGGATCAATATAAGTTACCTTCAAATCTGCAAGAGTTTGTAACATCCATAAAATCTAAGTGCAACAAGTAGCAACAACAATGTACTCTTCCTCTGTAGTTGATAATGAGATAGATACCTTATTTTTACTAAGCCATGCTACTAACGAATGACCTAAGAAGAATTCACCTCCACTTGTGCTCTTTCTCTCATCCAAACAGTTTTCCCAATGAACATTTGAATATGCAGTTAATTGTAAGTTCTTATTTCTAGGATACCAAAGACCATAAGTCATTGTACCCTTCAAATATTTGAATATCCTCTTGAAAGATTCTAAATGACTTTGTTTAGGGGCAGCCTGATAATGACCTACCAGTTCAACATCTTGCATTATATCAGGACAAGATGTTGTGATGTACAGAAGACTGCATATCATTGATTGATATGTTCTTTGATCAACATCAGGTGAAATATCATTTTTACTGAGCTTGCAACCAACCACCATGGTTGTATTGACAGGAGAGGAATCTTCCATCTGAAACCTCTTTAACATATCTTTCAAATATTGTTCTTGAGAGATAAATATCCTTGCAGAACTCTGATTGATTCATAAACAAAGAAAATATGATAGTTCTCCTATCATGGACATCTCAAACTCAGTCTGCATTGAATTAGCAAACCATTGAACTGAAATGTTGTTAGTGCATCCAAAGATAATGTCATCTACATAAACCACAAAAACTAATAAATTAGTACCTTCAGATTTTATACATAGATTACTGTCAACAATACCTTTCTTGAACCCTTTGTCCTATAGAAATTTTTCCAATCTGTGATACCAAGCTCGTGGTGCCTGTTTCAGTCCATATAATGCCTTTTTGAACTTATAGACATAGTTAGGATTATTTGCCAGTGAGAATCCTTCAGGTTGTTCCATGTATACTTCTTCTTCTAGGTCTCCATTAAGAAAAAATGGCTTAATGTCCATCTGATATACTTTAAAGTTCTTATGACATGCATAGGGCAGAACCATTCTGATGGATTCCAATCTTGTCACTGGTGCAAACATTTCATCAAAATCTTGTCCTTCAACTTGTGCACACCCCTTACAGAACAATCTGTCGTTATTCTTAACAATTTGTCCTTGTTCATTTATTTTATTCTTAAACACCCATTTGGAGCCAATTACATTCTTATCTGTAGGTCTAGTAACAAGCTCCCAAGTATTGTTCTTCTCAATCTAATCCAGTTCCTCATTCATTTATTTTAACCAATTTCCATCTTCACTGGATTCATTGAAGTTCTTGGGTTCCACCATGGATATGAAGTCTATATGTGATTGCTCAATGTTTTTTATTATCCTTCTCTTGGTTTGTACACCTTTTTATTTCTCACCAATTATCTAACTTGCAGGATGATTCTTTTCAGTAATACCAGAGGAAGGAATTGATGATGTCTGCTAATTTGAGTCTGCCTGAGTATTTGCATCTTCCCCTGACTCAAATTCTTCTTGTTCTAATTCTTGGACTTGTTCAGCTTCAACTTCAACTATATCCTTTGTTGTTGATTCAATATTTCTCTCCTACCTTACTGGGACTCATTCATCAACATTTATGTCAATACAATCAGCCAATTTATGCAACCTCTTATTATAGCATATGTATCCTTTACTGTTTGTAGCATACCCTAAGAAGATGCCTTCATCAGCCATGTCTTCATAATTGCCAAGGTTTTCATTATTATTCTTTATGTGGCACTTACTCCCAAAGAATTTGAAGTTTTTTATTGTAGCAGGTCTTCCATGCCACAATTCATAAGGTGTCTTGTCACTGTGTGGTCTGAGATGAGCTTTGTTAAGAATATGGATTGTTGTGTGTATTGCTTCTACCCAGTAGGTTTGACCAATGTTATTCTCATTCATCATTGACCTGGACATTTGCTAAAAATTTTTGTTTTGCCTCTCAACTACTCCATTTTGTTGTGGAGTTCCTGGGATTGTGTATTCTCTTTTGATCCCATGTTTATTACAAAATTCCTTGAAATCACTTGACACAAATTCTCCTCCTATGTCTGATGTTACAACCTTTAATCTGTTTCTTGTTTGATTCTCAGTTAAATCCTTAAATATTTTAAATTTCTCAAATGCTTCAACTTTTTCTTTGAGAAAAGAAACCCAAGTGAGTCTAGAGTAATCATCAATGATCATCATGAAGTAGTTTTCCTTCTCTGTGCCTTCCTGTCTTGATGGTCGACATAGCTCCATATGAACTAATTGGAGTGGTTTCTCTGTTGAAGTAGAGTTATTGGATTTAGACTGTGTCCTAGGTAGCTTTCCTACATGGAAGGGTTTACACACAAAATCTTGTGGATTTGATATTCTTGGAAGATATTTTACTTCTGCAAGATTTTTGAGCTTGATTAGGTGGTCAAAGTTTAGATGTCCGATTCCACTATGCCATAACTAGCTCTCATCATGTTTTCTTAGATGACACTCTTCTATATCTTCTTTCAGCACATATGCATTATTATCTATCCTTGTGCCTTTAGCCGCCACTTGTCCTGAATTTACAGATTTTATCTTACAATCTTTGGAAGTGAACACCACTTCACATCCTCTGTCACACATTTGACTTACACTGAGAAAATTACGTTTCATCTCATCTACAAGAAAAATATCTTGGGCTTTTCCTTTACCATTACTCAAACTCACCATCCCTTTACCCTTGATTTTACCTGGTTCATCATTTCCAAAGTTTACATTTCCTGTTTTTCTTTTACTTATAGACAAAAATGTATCCTTGTCTCCAGTCATGTGCTTGGAACATCCACCGTCTATATACCGGGGGTCTTTTTGTTTTTGAGCTGAAAGAACTATTCCACATTTTTCACTATCTTTCTTTTTCCATGTGCTGGCATTTCTAGCTAAAGTATTTATCCTTGGATCTGCCTTGTACTTCTTCAGATGGGAGTTTGTAGCTTTGTGACCGAAGTTATGACATTTATAACATTCGAGCTCATTGTTCAGAAGGTCAAAGTGATTGGTGCTACGTTGTCTATTCATTGAATGCTTAGTTCTATGTTGTATGGATTGTTTATTTATTGACCTCCCCAGATGTATGTCTCTAAACTTAATTTGACAATTTGCAATATTATGACCAAAATTAGAACAGTAAAAACAATAGCCATAGAAGAAAATTCGGTACTTGAAGGATGGCCTTCTTCTTGAAATTTGTTGCTCCATCTTCTAACCTCTTTGTTGTTGATTAGGGATCATCTTGTCATTATTAGCTTTTGGTGACAAAGTACTCTCATGGTATAATTGTTTGCTAACTTGGAACTTGATCATCTTTACTAGCTCTTTACTCTTTGGTTGTTTGCTTCTTGAAACATGTACATAACCTAAACCAGTATTCAACAGAGGATATCTCTATTTGCTTAGAATGTCATTAAGTTTTGTTGTGGCTTTAATGATTGGAATATTTTGGAGATACAATGTTTTAAACTTCTCCATCTCTTTTCTGGTTTTTACTACCTCTACTTCCAAGGCTTCACATCTTGCCTTATTTTCTGATAGTTGTTGTTTCAGAGTGTCCTCTATTTTATTTTCCTCTTATAATTCCACTTTTAGCAGGGCAAAGTCTTCATTAGGTCCTTTATTGTCTTTCTCGAACTGTATCAACAATTGTTTTTTCTTTTTCTTCTTAGATCCGAGTCTAGAAATTTCTTCTAAAGCACTAATCAATTCTCCTTCCAAGTCAGCCACAACTTCTTCATCGTCAACATCATTTCTTGTGCCTTTATTATCATAATCCTCTTTGGCCATAAGCATAAATTCATTAATCTTATCTTCATAGGAAGAGTCACTATCTATGTCTTCTAAAAAGTCATCATTGTTTACACATAGACTTTTCTTTTTGCCAAATCTCTTGGGTTTGTACTTCTTTTCACCTTCATAGTTTTGATCATGTTTCTTGTGTGGACACTTAGATGCAAAGTGACTTATCTTTCCATAGTTAAAAAAATTGAATGGAAATTTTCCTTGGTACTTGCCTGATCCTTTCTTTAGACTTCTCACAAATTTTGCTTCAATTTCATCAAGCTCAGAATCCTCATTCTTATCTTCTATAAATGATGTTTCTCTAGAGGTGGGTTTATATTTACCTATCCTCATTTCATAGGAAATCAGAGTTCCTAGGAGTTGGTCAATAGACAGAGCTTTTAGATCATTAAGTTCCTCTATAGAAGAGACCTTTGGGTTGAATCTATCTGGCAAATATCTCAAAATTTTCTGAACCAAAGCGACATCCTCAATTTTTTCACCAAATCATATCATTGCATTTACTTGTTCTTCAACTCTTAGTAAGTACTCCCCAATAGTTTCATCCTCTTTCATCTTTATCTATTCAAACTGTAATTTGTAGGTTTGAAGCTTGGCATCCTTTACCTTCTCATTACCTTCATAACTACTAATCAGTTTGTCCCACATTTCTTTGGCAGATTCTAGCTGCATAACTTTTACAAATTTTGTTTCTACAATTCCACTCAGAATAACATTCATAGCCTTAGTGTTGAAGATGAATTTGAGCTTGTCATCCTTATAAGATAGTACAACTGGTTTTAAATAACCTGTCTCTACCACATCCGAGACATCTGCACCTAAAGCCATTATGTAGGTTATCATCCTAGCTTTCCAGAAGGTAAAGTTTGTTCCATTAAAAAGGGGGGCCTTTTTGGTTGAAGTTCCTTCATGACTAGTCATGTTTAAGATCTAGGATCTACCCTTAGATAAAAGGAACTGTCTCTGATACCAATTGTTGGACAACTGAGAAGGGGGGGTGAATTAGTTGTTACTGTTCTTAAACAATTATGCCTATTTTAAACTCTTTACAGAACACTCGATGACATTCACAATAATACAGGGAGGTAAGCAATAGAGTATTCAACATCAATCACACACATGAAATATATAGAGACAGATATTACCTAAGGAAACCCATAAAGGGAAAAAAATCTTCTTCTTGACATGATAAGTAATATTTATTTTATGCACATTATCATTCTTATGAGCTCCAACTCCTCCTGAGGCTACAACCTCTATTTTAGAAGAAGAAACTTGTTGAGAGAACCAAGTGTCTGGTTTCTCTAACACCCACAAGAAGGAATCACCAACTCCCTAAGTGTTCGAGCACCAATTGTATGGAAGCACCAACTTCCAGTCACACAGGCACCAACCTGTATAACAAAGAACAATAGTTCTCCCTTGCGCCACCCTACCTCCCTAGTTTTTCTGGCTACAACTAGATGGAAGCTACAACTCCCTGTGTTCAGACACCCACTTGAAACTATGAGGACAACAGTCCTACCTAGCACCACCCTACCACCCTGAAATATAAATATGTTTTTGGTGGAATCTATTATAGTGATACAATGTTTATCAATGGCTTACGAGTCACTTCATTGTTCTTCTACATTTCTCTTCTCTTCCTACATCAGTGTCCTCCTACTCACATACCTGTGCTTTCTGTTTCTTCTCCTTTTTATACTCTATGCATCATTTGCCTTATATGAGCTATGCCTTTGCATGCTCTTCACTCTGTCACTATTCTTCTCTATAGGTTGTTCACTGCGTCTCTTCCTCACAACTGCATCGCTAACCAACAAACACTCTCACTTATCTATTTCTGCGTCTTCTTCTCATGTCGATTCATCTACCTAATCATCATGGAAACTCTTCATATTCTCTGGCAGTTTTGTACTATGTGTTCATCATCAATGGACATTATGTTGTGATTCCTTAGCTTCTCTAAATATCGAAACTCTTTGTCTTCTCTATCAGTTACAACCAGTCAATTATGGCTTCTTTGGCTTCAAAGCCCCTTCCTTCATGTGACCAGTGGTGGTGACCATACAATTAGGATTATCGAGCGCTTATCAATTCAATAGTCACGATTCAGTCTCCTGAAATGGATGACTATCATAACTTCAGCACTTTTCCCTTCAGGTCTTCGTGATTTCAAAATTTTCAAATCTCTTGAATACAATATTGCCAAACAGATCGGACGATTCACATTTATATATCTGAACTAGATCAATGGTTATATTCAATCCTTCCATCTATCCTTCATTGCTTAATCTGATGGCCAGGAATTAATCAAGCAATGAGGTGGATGGCCACCTTTTACTCTGTGACATCATCTATTATGCTTATGCTATCCTTCCATTGTGTTTTGATCAACAATTTATAGTACACCCAACATCAAATCGATGATCAAGATCTCCTTAGGATCTTTGGACTTCAAAGATTTAGAGTCTCAACCTTTTCTTTCCTTTGCACATGAATATTCTAGAGATGACAAGCCTCTGATGCGTGTCCCTCTCAGATTAACGGTCGAGATCTCCTCAAGTCTCCAGAATTCATAGATTTCAAATATCAACCCATTCTTTCCTCCAGAGTGATCACATGTTATGTTAGTCATCAGACGGTGGAGACCACTTGATGTCGGTTAACATTTTCACTTACACTATCATTCCACTATAGTAGATCGATAGATGAGACTTCTCTCGAAGTGATCTTCATATTGGACGTCTCGTGTCCACTTCGGGTCTTCGACATTTGGGACTTTGGGTCTTTGGGCAAGTAATCGTGGTAAAACTCTAGAATAAAAACTCTCAGAGTGACATAACTCTTGTGTCACTCGATGACGTGTCACGAGCCGAGCAACTTCCATGTGTCACTCAGATTCGTGATGTGCACGTACCTGAAATGTTGATTTCAACTTGACACTTGTCATTCTGTCACTGTTCCATGTGTCCTTTCTGACATAGACTGCTGACATGGACTTCTGATGTGGTCTGCCTCTATGCCATTTTTTTGACGTGATCTGCTAACCAACAACCCTGATCCAACGGTCTGCGTTTGTCTTCCAAATCCAATGGTCCTTATTCATTTTGGATTTTTGGTCTTTGGGTATTTGATATTTCAAACATTCCAGAGTGTAACCTCCTCATCACTTTAAACCTAAACTAAATATTGTTCGTCGATAAGGATCTTAGATCGACGACTTGATCTTTCAGCATTGCGGATCTACTAGCTTATCAAATTCTTCCACTTGAAAGTGATCTGACGGCTGATAGGAATTCACATAATCGAATTCTCAAATGCTTTTCTCACTTATCTTGTCCTTCCACTCAAAAATGATCCAACGGTTGTGAAGTTTCTTAAAACAGATTGACGATCAAGAATGATTGTGCAACCACAATATGTGAGTGTTTTAAATTGTCACCCAACTCCGCAATGGGAAGATGTGCGCTATTGGTGAGTTAACCACAATCATTGATCTTCAAATCTATAATATTGGATAGTCCTGACTAATTGCAGGATGGGAACAAGCACGATGTTCAATTCTCCTTTCAGTGTCCGTAATTCATCCCTGTCGTATATTTGACGAGTGCGCATCCGACAGTCATGATTTAATATGACTTAAATGCATTTTTCGTTGGATCAACCACAGTCGTAGATCTTTGAATCTATGCGATCTGATGAAATAGATAGATTGCGGGATTGTAACTTGCGAGTAGTTTAATTCATCTTTTGCTCCCTGCAATTCATCCCTACCATTGATCTAGCTTTTAGATTTGATGGTCTCCATTTGATCTGAGTTTTATCGCGCCGTCTCTTCTGATCTTTTGATATTCATTCATTAAATCTCCTAAGCTTTAATCTCCATTCACTTCCTTCTGCTTCACCTTCTATTCTTGCCATCGATGACAGACACACTCCTTCCTGCCAAATCTTCCAACACTATTGCCATAATGACCATCTTTCATCGTTCATCAAACCTTTTTGTTTTTCTTCTTGTATGGGTGTAACATCTCTCTGATCTATGGATTCCTAAGCGGGTAAAGGATCTGTTGTCATCTTGCCCATGTTTCATGGTTCTAGAGTCAGACATTTTTTGTCTTCTTTCTCCTCATCACCACATAAATCCTTTTGTCTAATAGGCAGTTTAAATTGCTTCATTATTCATGATACTTATGACTCCATAGCCCAATGGTTGAGGATAGATTTGCAGTTACTTATGTTATCTTTTCCTCTCTCTATAGTCTTACTGATCCACCTACTCAAACAATTTTAATCCATTTTACCTTTTGTTTTTATGGGTATTGGGATTATCCTCTTGCAGTCAGAGGGTGACTCTGAGTGATAACAGAAGGTAAAGAAGATTATGGTGCGAAAAAAAATGGTGATGATGATGAACTCTAAAAAGGAAATCAATATGTAGAATAATGTGATGAATAAAAAAAATAATATCTAAAGAAGAAAGAAAAAAAAGGAGTTCAAAATAAATAAAGACAGAGAATGAACATAACATAGTTATTAATGATATGAAAGAACAATAAATATATCTTGGAATCAAAGAACTAAAGAATATTAAGAAGAAGAAGAAATAGATCAAGAAGATCAGTAAGCTTCACACCCTTGTCCGTTATGACAAAGGAGAATATAGTAAAACCTTATTTGAACACAAAAATACCAAGAGATTGAGATAACAACTGGCACATTCACAGGGGGATAAAACCAATAAAATTTTTCTTTCCTTTGTCATTGACGTCAAAAGAGGAGAGATAAATAATAAAAACAAAGTCCAAAATAAATGAGACAAAGATAAGGGGAGAATTACCTCAGGGGTAGAATCACCTCAAGGCGAGCATCATCTCAGGGTGAGCATCATCTCAGGGGTATAAGAAAAATATTCCCTTTTTCATTGTTGTCAAAGGGGGAGAGATAAAGAGTAAAAAAAAGTCATCTCAAAGGAATAAAAATACAAAATACATTTCATAAGGGAAGTAAGATTGTTTTATTAAGGTTTCCATCAATAACAAAGGGGGGTATTGTTGGAAACTTGGTTGTCATTGATGTCAACCTTGATAAATAGGTGAAGTATGATTGAGTGATTGATTTGAGAAGCATTTTCAATATTTGACATATTTTTATGAAGGTGACTTGAATGTGAAGCATTTCCAATATTGAACATAATGTTATGGAGGTTAGACATAATGTTATGAAGGTGAATTGAATGTCAATCATTGTCAATATTGGACATAATGTTATGAAGGTGACTTGAATGTGAAGCATTGTCAACCTTGGACATAATGTTATGAAGTTGACTTGAATATTAGTAGAAAGATAATATTGACTAATATATTGTATGAGCTTGATACACTCATCCTTTATTGTATAAGGTTGATATTGTGTCATTAATATCCATGCACAAAAGAAGAAACTATGAAGAAGTTATCCATATCAAAAGGGTAAATAGATAATCCAATATGGATCCATACAAATCACAAATAAAGAAGTTAATAAGACATGGTTCATTAAAAGTGATTTAGAAAATATCAAATGAAGAAGATTCCAGAGATGAGACAAAATGTCAATGGTGGATGTTTGGTGAAAAATCATTGGCACCATCGAGTCACAAATTGAGTCAATTAAAAAAAAACACTAAGGTCTACTATCTGGAATTCGATCAACTGGAAGATGAGTCGACCAATAGCAAGCCTGCAGATTGAGGGAAGTTGGAGAAGACAAGTCGATCGATTTCAAGACGATTTGAAGACAAGTTGACCAACTCAAGGTCAAATTTGAAGGAAAATTGAGTTTGGAAATACAAGTTGGCCAAAGAAAGTTGAGACAACCAAATTCAAATTTCTCAATTCTGTTTTCTTCCAATTCGATTTAGTCCAAGAAAGAAGTAACCTAAAGGTCGAAGTCAAAGAAAGATTAAATACAAGTCAGGTTGAGGCTGAAGCAAGATGGCTTGACTAGAATTGAAATACTCAAGTAGAAATTTCTCCTAGTTGAGTCGACCAAAAAGATGTTTGTCAGTTGAATGAGGAAGCAAATAAGAAAAATGGTGAGATCAAGTCAAATATTTAGTGAGAGGGAACCAATTTTAATATAACCATCACGTAAAATGTTTACAATTTGAGTTTAAATAATCACCAACAAATGAGATATGTGGAGGTTTATTTATACATTCATGAAAAGGTAATATGTACTAAAGTCGATCTGGCATTTGATGCTGAAAGGAAAATATGGGCATGTTTCCCTAAGAGAATTGTCTGATCGTCCACCTTGCACACTTGCTGGGGAAATTGACTACTTGTGGGATAATTGGGCATGTTATGCAATAAACCCATGTCATATAATGTTCAATTTCAATTCCATCACTGCAGAATATTCATACAAAAATCGTTTTCTAAATTGGCTTATGAAAATCCATTAATAAAAGTTACCATTTGTGTTAATTAAATGAAGGGGTGCAATGTTTCATTCCAAAAGGACACATTGTTTTAAAGTGGCACCCTTTTGAGGACGATATAAGTAAAGTAATAT
>JASDQU010881659.1:0-14612 GCA_032191745.1 Picea mariana
GGGACGAAGTTTCCTGAAGGGTGGTTGTATGTAACAACCCTAGTAGAATACATGTTTAGGGAATTATTAAGTAAAAATTTATTAGGTAATTAATTTTTCTAACATATTATTAATTAAACAAAGATTGCTATAAAGATACTAATTAAATATTTATTAATTAATTAATGGTTACAATTTGATTAATTAATTACCTGTTACATTCATTGACATGGGTATTAAATTAAGAGGGTTAATAAATTATATTGTTTAAATTAAGAGTTTACGGAAGAGGGGATAAGGAGCATTAATAAATGGATAAGGAACATTAATAAGTGGATAAGGAGCATTAACTAGGTGGATAAGGTAATAAATGTGTAGGTAAGGAAGTAAATGAGAAAAGGGTGGTGAAGGAGGGATATGAGGGGAGGAGGTTTACGAAGGAAAGGATTTATCATTCTACGGGGAATTTTATTTTGGGGGGTTCTCTTGGATTTGCAGAGAGGAGAGTTTGAGTTCTATAGTCGGGAGGATTAGTACAGGGGGCACCGGTTTGCTAGGGGTTTTGGGCATGGGGGCCAGGATATCCATACGGTATCCTGGAGCTAGGAAGTTGTCCTAGTTGGCGGGGTGGAAACAAGGTTTGGGAAGTGTTTGACACAGTTCAACAACGAACAACCAGATCGACGGGGGAATTAGCATCAGACCAAGGTATTTTAAAATTACGTATTTGTTTTATTATGTTATAAAATTAATATTCGTTGATAAATTTAACATGCGTATGTGCTAAATTAAAAGGAATTATTGAATTTTCTGAAATCAAGTAGAAGTTACTGTTTTGTTTGTGGAATTAATTGATGTATAATTGATTCGGCTACTACATTTAGAGAGAAAATTGGTGCAAAACCTTCTAGTGAAGAAGTTCCTATGGTGAAACCTCTTGTTCAACAATTATAAATTCCATAAACTACCCATGAGCATGTCCACTCTCCTCCTTAATTTGACCCTCAAGTTATTGAAGGGGTAAGAACTCCTACATTTGTAACTCTATAACAGAGAGGTCAAGAATGCCTGAATATGGTTCCATATTTCCTACCTAGATTGAGTAGTGTGTGCCGAATATCTTCTAAATGCATTTAGGGGGATTAAAGTGGTCTAGAATCACTTGAGGGTAAGTTACCTAACCAAACTATTCATTATCAATCATACAAAATTATTAAAGTATATTTTGAGCTGAAATCGGATGCAACTAAATGTTAGTTATTTCTATCTTTGTTAAAATCTAGGGGATTGACTGTTGTTAGGAGAATTTTAGGCATTAAAACAGTTAAAAGTTTAGAAACAAGTAATCCTATTATTATAATCCTTGAGGATGTTTTTCATAAAATTGATAAGAAAACTTGTTCTCAAGACCGTAATGTAGCTTGACTTGTATTTCCACAATCAATTGTTAGCAAGATCACATTAAAACATTGTTTTCTCAAACAAACATCTCAACTCATTAAATGTAATGTCAAAACCCTTCAAAATTATTATATTAGATGAGATAGTCTTGATGCATCATTCCAAATAGATTTGGGGGCTTTCACTGGTAGGATACCTCATTCTAAAATGAAATTAATTAGAGAAATTATAATTATTATCATAATTCCATATTACTCGGGTCTTAGGGTCTCCTTAGTGTCTTCATAGATTCCTACTTGCATTATTTTTGCATCCTAAGTGTCACATATATATGTGTCTTAATCATGTTGTATTAGCATCCTAGTTGAGTCATTTTAACATATTTTGTTTCTCATTAATGTCCTTGTTGCATCCTAATAACATCTTAGTTATGTCCCTACAGTCTTAGGTGTCTCATTAGCAATTTTCATTATATTATAATCTTGCAAGTTTCTCTAACCATCCATGTTTATATACAATGCCAAAAAAAGGCCATTCCCTAAATCCACTCACACATAATTTTGCACCAGGGGGTTGATTTTTGAAAACATTGGATCAAGAAATTGTATTGTATATCATGCTCACATAGACCTTGTCCAAACACACTTTCATGATCTTATGGAACTCAATTCTCCTTCTCAATTTGGATTTTATGCCCTTGGACAAAATTCTCAATGTGTTCTTGAATGGCTTCCGAAAGCGAGTTGCAACTTTCCATAAAACACTAACCAAGACTAGGATCGATGAACCATCGATTCAATGGGACTCATGAAATTATATTACAACCAGGGGAACCCCTCTCCCATGATTCCATTGCCTATAAAATTATTTATTCATTGAGCTCCGAAACTAGGGTTTTTCTTAGTAAGAGATAATGCAATTTTTGCACTAAGGGATGAATTTTTGAAAACTATGGATCAAGAAATTGTGTATAGCATGTTCATGTTCGTATTGGTAAAGCACACTTGCAAGTGATTATGAAACTTGATTATGCTACTCATCTTGGATTTTATGCTCTTGGACCAAATTCTCAATGTGTCCCTGAATGGCTTCATGAAGTCAGTTGCAAATTGCCATAAAACACTA
The DNA here is from genome assembly GCA_032191745.1 of Picea mariana. Classification (NCBI taxonomy): domain Eukaryota; kingdom Viridiplantae; phylum Streptophyta; class Pinopsida; order Pinales; family Pinaceae; genus Picea; species Picea mariana. The sequence goes on from JASDQU010881659.1 coordinate 2,506, forward strand.
ACTGAGACTCTGATTGACGAGCCATTGATTTCATTCGAATCATAAAATCAGATTGTAGCTAGAGAAATCCCTCTCCCATGATTCCATTGTGGGTTTTAAACCTTTACACTATATCAATGCACATACAAATTCTTTATAAATTAGAAAGAAACAAATAACAATCAGACATAGTACTAAGAAATTTACCCTAGAAACCCTTAACCAGGAAAACCAATAAATGTTTAGAGCCGCACCTCTAACTCTCATTGTGTTAAATTCACCATTAGAATACAATATATAGGATCTCGTGACATCCAAAACCCTAATCCATTGACTTGAATTAGATTCCTTGATCAGAATTACATTACAATGGGTAGAAAAGCATAAAAAAATAGGCCAAAAACAAACCAAAAACAACCCATTTTTTTTTCTCGAGGGATATGCCCTCGAAACCCCAAATAGGGGGGGACTATGTAATTCCCCCTTTCTCCCATTATAGTTTACATTACATGGAATAATAATGAAAATAATATAACATATACCCAACATCCATTTCCCAAAAAATGTTTTATTTGATGATCACCAGGACTTAGGTTTTTCTTAGTAAGGGACAATGCAATTTTTTCACTAAGGGGTTGATTTTTTTAAACTTTGGATCAATAAATTATGGATATTTTTCTCATGTCAACCTTGGATAAACACATTTGCATGAGCTTACACAACTCAATTATATTGCTCGATTTGTTTTTTATGCCCTTAGACCAAATTCTCATTGTGTCCCTGAATGGCTTCAGGAAGCGATTAACAACTCTCCAGAAAAAACTAATCGATACTTAGATCTAAAAACCATAAATTGCATTGGAATCATGATATTGGATTACATCTAGGGGAACCCCTCTCCAATGATTCTATTTCCTAGAAAATGTATTATTCAAATATCTTTGGAACTATGTATTTCTCAGCAAGAGAAAATGCAAATTTTTCACTAAGAGATCGATTTAAAAAACAATATAGATTGGTTGATTGTGGATAGCATGGTCACATTGGCTTTGGCCAAATACACTTGCAAGAGATTATAAAATTTAATTCTACTGTGCATTTTTTTTTTTTTTTAAATAAAAAGTATTGTATTACCTTACTTTATAAAAAAATAACACATGTTTAAGTATACACTATAGCACACCATATGTTTTTCCATCACAGTCGAAACCATAATGTGTGGGAACCATTGTTCATAAACCTTAAAAAATATAACTTCCAACGAACATGGGGACTTGCCACCTATTCTTCCACAAGCATGGAAACCATAACAGGCGGTGGACTGAGTGCCCCGACCAACTATCGATCCTGAACCAGAGTCTGTGGTGCGCAAAAAAAATAACATTTAGACCAGAGAAAAAACCTGTAAGAGAAATAGACAGGAGGCGAACCTGATCGTTCATCCTAGCGAAGTTGGAAGACGAAAGGCTGAAAGCAAGTTGGGCATCGAATTTTCTCAGGCTCGCTTGATAGGGAGTCGTATAGGACGTCCAAACGCTTGTTGAGGATGAATTGGTTGTGTTGCTTCTTTGCCAAACCCTTGCACATCTCGAAGATCAATACCAGGTGGTCTTCTATGAGCCTACAAGAGTTGGGAGCCAGGTGAGCCTATTCTTTAGTGTTGTCGTCATCCTTGTTTGTTACAGGGTCCTTGTCCATGGTAGCAACAACATATTCATTAGCAGTGGTGGAATTCTTGGCATGGGCCTCTTCCATAGTGGTAGCAAAATTCTGTCTTGAGTGCTCCTCTTGAAGAGGTATTTCCCCTTCCACAATGAAGCATGTCTCAGATGGCTCCTAGAAAGGGGTGGTGGTGCAAATGGTCAGTCGTTGTTCCAAGGCAGTTGATGGTAGGAAAGGCAGAATTTCCTCCCAGTTCGGAGGAATTTCCTCTTCCACCAGAAAACCTCCATGGAGACTCTTTGTGCTTGAAGGAAGGGGCTTTGGTTTATCCACCTCATACCAATTCTGATCATAGGATGGTGAGTGGTCCAAGCTACTGCCTGTGATGAGAGTGAACGAGGCTAGTCCCATGTGTTTTTGCCTACCAAATCGGTTGTAATAGGCTGGCTTTCAACGAGACTTACCTCTCTCACAGGGCATGGCTAATAAGAGCACAGGGTGAATGGAATCAACAATGGTGTGAGCAAGAGACAAAGGGTGGAAAGCCAGGGCATGGAGAAAATCAAGCAAAATAAGACCATGAGTTGTGACTGAATTCCCAATATAGGACCCTCCACAAGAGGATAAGACTAGAAGGACAAAGGATTTGATGGCTCATGCAGCCATTAGTGCAGGATTAATGTCCATTAGTTGTTTTGGACTATTGTTGAGGAGCTGAGCCTAAGAGCCTAAGTCTCCATTAAGACCCAACGCACTAAGACTTGGCATACATGTAAACTAGACATCACAAATTGACAGGGGAGGAGGGTGGCGGTGAGGGGATTTAACTGCCCTCGTCTCTGCCCCAGCCATTGACACACGTGCTCCATGTGTCACCCCATCCAGGGTGCAGTTTGGTTTTTATTCACTTGGACCAAATTCTCAATGTCTCTCTGAATGGCTACATGAAGCGAGTTGCAAATCAATATATAAAACTAAATGAGATTTGGATTGATGAATCATCAATTGAATTGGAATCATGACATCTAATTACAGCTAGGGGAACCCATTTCTCGTGATTCCATTACTTGGAAAATGTTTTATTCAATGATCTACGAAACTAGGGTTTTTCTTAGTGACAAACATTGTAATTTTTGCACTAAGGGGTAAATTTTTGAAAACTCTAGATTGATTGATTATTTATTGTGTGCTCATGTAGGCATTGTATAAAAAAACTTGTAATATTTATGAAACTCAATTTTGTTTCTCGGTTTGGATTGTATGCCCCTAGAACAAATTATGAATGTGTCCCTCAATGGCTTCCAGTAGTGAGTTTCAACTTTCCATAAAAAACTAAACAAGACTCATATTGATGAAACGTTTATTGTGTTGGACTCACGAAAATTTATTACAGCTAGGAAAACCCCTCTCTTGTGATTCCATTTCCCAAATTTGTTTTTATTAAAAAATCTCTGAAACTAGGATTTTGTATAATAAGAGACAATGTAATTTTTGCATAGAGGGGTTGATTTTTGAAAAATATTGATTGCGTGATTTTGGATTGAATGATCACATTTTCCTTGGCCAAACATTATATAAGGAGCTTACAAAACTCAATTCTTCTTCTTAGTTTGATTTTTATTCCCTTAGAACAAATTCTCAATGTGTTCCTAAATGGCTTCAGGAAGCGAGTTGTAACCCACCATAAAACACTATCCAGGACTCGGATCGGAGAATCATTGATTGAATTGGATTTGTGACATCATAATACAACTAGGGGAACCCCTCTCTTGTGATTCCATTTCTCAAAAATGGTTTTATTTGACAATGTCCAAAACTAGGGTTTTTCTTAGTAAGAGACAATGCAATTTTTGCACCAAAGGGTTGATTTTGAAAACTATGGATTGGGTGATTATGGAGAGCGTGCTCATGCATGAATTGGCCAAACAACCTTGAAGGATATTATGTTATTCAATATCATTTCTCAGTTTAGTCTTTATTCCCTTGGACCAAATTCTCAATCTGTTCGTAAATGGCTTCAAGAAGTGAGTTGTAGCTCACCATAAAACACTAATAAGGACTCAAATATATGAAAAGTAAATTGTTTTGGACTCATAACATCATATTATATCTAGGGTCATCCCTCTCCCATGATACCATTTCCCAAAAAATGTTTTATTCGTCGATCTCCAAAACTAGGGTTTTTCTCAATAAGAGATAAAGCATTTTTTTCACCAAGGGGTTGATTTTTCAAAACTCTAGATCCGGTGATTGTGTATAATGTGCCCACATAATCCTTGGCCAATCACACTTGAAAGATATTTCAAAAATCAAATTTTCTGCTCAATTTAGTTTTTATGCCCCCAAACCTAATTCTTAATGTGTCCATGTATGGCTTCATGAAGTGACTTGTAGCTCACCATAAAACACTAATCAAGAATCAAATATATGAAAATTCAATTGTGTTGGACTCATCACATCATATGATATCTAGGGTCATACCTCTCCCATGATTCCATTGAAAAAAATGTTTTATTCACCAATCTCCAAAACAAGGGTTTTTCTCAGCAAGATACAATGAATGTTTTTCACCAAGGGGTCAATTTTTGAAAACTATAGATCAGGTGATTGTGTATAATGTGCCCACATCATTCTTGTCCAAAACAACTTGCAAGATATTACAAAAATCAATTTTGTTGCTCAATTTGGTTTTTATGCCCCCAAACCAAATGCTTAATGTGTCTATGAAGCAAGTTTCAACTCGCCCTAAAACACTAGCCAAGACTTAGATCGATGAACAATTAATAACATTGGATTTGTGACATTGGATTAAATCTATGGGAACCCCTCTCTTGTGATTTCATTTCCTAGAAAATGTTTTATTCAATGATCTCTAGAACTAGGGTTTTGCTTAGTAAGAAATAACACAATTTTTGCATTGAGGGGTCAATTTTTGAAAACACTAGATTGAGTGATTATGTATGACATGCTCATGTTGACCTTGTCCAAACAAACTTGTAGGAGCTTACAGAACTCAATTCCGTTACTATTGGACTTGGTGTGGGCATTAAATATTTGTCACGAAGCTTTGTTGAAGAAGGTTTATGTGCTAAAAATCTTATTAGGATGAATATTTAATATCATATTCTCTTTCATATCTAGATAATTATCAGACATGTATTGTTTTTCAATAAGTCAATGGTATCCCTATGGTGTAGATCATGAAGTGACTCAATCAATGGAAACCTATGAATTTGAGTGCATTAAGGAGTGGAGAGTCGAGACAAATTCTATATTTTCGTTTTAGGAACAATGTACATTCTATCTCTTAATTCCTCTGACTCATAAAAGTCACTAAATAATTTCCAATTAAGTATATCTTTTTACAAAGCCTCGAAAAATAGCGATGATATCAACTATTGTAAATAGGTCCTTGATTCTAGTACATATGTTTAGAAACATGAATCCTTTTGATCCAAAAGGGATCTAGAGAAGGCTAAGAATAACTCAGAACTCACAGAGGCAACTCAGAACGCTCAGAATGGCTCCAACAGACAGAGAAAGGGAAAAAAATTAAATTTCCCAAAACTTAGTGAAAACAACATGATCTCGAAGAGCACATCGCCAGATTTCTAAAGGTGCAAATGACTCGTCAAACAGAGTTACAGATTGCAAGATATTCATGGTCAAAGTTTGGTCAACCTAGCCCAATCAATAGGGGATGAGTCAACATCTATACTGCTGACATTAACATCTGTATGGATGAAGTCCGCATCCGTACAGTGCATGTGGCATGATCAGGGAAGTGACATGTGGCATGTTGACATTAGCATGATGACGTGGTAGCACCAGAGGATGCCACGTGTCACCTGATAAGTGGTTTTTCAGACCGATCCGTGGACCAGTCAGATCGTGCCATGTGGCAGTATGTACAGTCCATACCATTGACGTGGTGTACTAACGTGGTGTGATGACTTGGCAGGGGGAAGTGTGGCCCAATGAGAGGTTTCCATGTGGCCCAATCAGGGGCTGCCACATGGTAGGCAAGAAACGCCCAAGGACAACCTGTGAACAAATTTTGAAAACAAAAAGTTGGCGGGTTCGCCAAATCTGGGAAACCATGCCAACTTTGGCAACAAATGATAGACCTTCTAGAGACACCGCTAAAGTTAGCGCGGAAAAAATATACATTGTAAACAATATAACAAATACCAACAAAAAACGAATTCCGTGGGGATCGACCCCGAAACCTCTGCCTACGCCCAAGCCTTAGTATGTCCGCCCATAACAATTTATCCACGGGTACCACTTGGCACATAACACTCAATTAATTACTTAAGAAGTGTATCCACCCAAATACGGGAATGGGGTGCAGACCGTACGACCTGCGGGCATGATTTCCGAGGCGAGGATAGTGATTATTGTAGGTTGCAGAGGGCACAAAAACCGAGACAAAATTCTTCTTGGGCCTGGGAGTGCCAGAGTCGGATCGAAGCGTGGAGACAATCATTTTTGGGTAATTCGACGCCACAAATTCAGTGGTGCTGTCTATTTTCTGATCTGAGCATTATTTATGCAACTTGATTTCAGAATGAGGTATACTTATGTATTTTGCCAAATTCTTTTGTTGAGTTAATGAAAGAGCCTACCCATTTGAGAGCAGGACCCTAAGACATATTCCACCAGGGATGAAATCCATTATCAAGTTTTTGTGTTTATATTTGATGCTTATGTCTCTTCATTTTTAGTTTTCCCTTCTTTAATGCTGCACTTTAGTTTATGCTCATTTAATGTAATTCTTTATAAGTCACAATGAAAAGATCCCGGATCATGTTGGTATTAGAGCAGTCGTCTTTGACTTGAATTGTTAAGTGTGAATGCTTACTAGGGCCAAGAATAAGTAGGGTGAAGGAACTCTTAAGACTTTCAATCCCGAAGTTGGCCGTGCATCTAGAAGGAAGAAAACGGTAGAAGAGGACAAGCATGATGAACAAGAGAAAAACTTTCACATGGACTTTTATCGCATGTCAGAAATGGTCGAACGAATGTATGGAGATTACGAGAAGAGGACGAAGAAGAAAGGGAAGAAAAAGGAAGCACATGCAGATGATGATTCTTCGGTAAACCAAGGGGCTAGAGGAGATCCTCTTGAGCCTCCGTCTTCACCTTTGAGTTCTAGTTCTTCTTCCTCTGATCATTCTCATCATTCTCATCATTCTATCCATAAACCCTCTTTTAATAAACCACTATTAAATCTTGATGCAAAATTTTCTTTACCTATGTTTAATGGAGATGCTAATCCTGAAAAGCTAGATAATTGGATCCGACGGGTTGAAGTGTATTTCCATGTCCAACATATTGATGATGATGAAGTTAAAGTGCAACTGGCTTCTCTTCGGTTGGAAGGAACCACTCTCGTATGGTGGGAGAGAAAGCTTCAAAACATAAGTAAGTGTGGTAATATTATTTCCTCGTGGTTGGAATTTAAATCAACGATAAGGAAGCAATTTTATCCATTAGGGTATTTACATAAAACAATGATGGAATGGCAAACTTTAAGGCAAAGTGAAGGTCAAACTGTACAAAGTTTCATAGAAAAATTTAGGAAGAAATCTCTTGCATTGAACATTCCTTTGGATTCTTATGAAACTTTAATGAAGTATATTGGTGCACTTCACAGTTACATTCGTCATACTTTGCTTTTTTTTAACCCCACTAGTCTTGATGAAGTTTGTGTGCAAACCACTCACTTTGAGAACAGGGGGAAACATGTTCAAGAAGATCCCACAAAGAAACCTTCCAATTTCCCACAAAATACTTTTAAGAAGTTTAAAAGGAAGGACAAGAAGATCGCTACAGTGACGAGAGAAGGAGGAAAACCATCTTGCACTCATTGCAAGAAGAGCAGTCACGATGAAGAACACTATTGGAAACTGCATCCAGAAAAGAAACCAAAACAGTTCGATGGAAAGGGGAAGACAAAGACCGTTACTACAGTGCAACAAGATCTTGGTTCCGATTCAAGAGATGAAGGAAAGATCACAACAGTTGAAGTACAAGGTAAATATTCTCTTCATGCTAGTTCTAGTTCCAATGATGAATCTCATGTTGATGAACGAAAGAGGAATGAGTTATTTCATATAAGAGTTGTATCTAAACATACAAAGATAGATACATTATTTGATATGGGTTCCCAAGTAAACTTAATATCTGAAGCACTTGTCAATAAGCTGGGTCTTGAAACGAAACGACATTCGAAGCCTTATCCTCTTGGTTGGGTATGTGATAAAGAAAAACTTAATGTCACAAGACAATGTAGGATCAGATTTTCTATTTCTTCAAATTTGATTGATGAAGTGGATTTGGATGTTGTACCACTTGATATATGTGGCATAGTGTTGGGAAGTCCTTATATTTATGATAGAAAAGCAGTCTTCTTTCGTCATGAGAACAAATACCACCTTACTAAAGGGGGAGTGGAATATATTGTTAGAGCTCACAACATGAGGGTAAATACAACACTTGTTATTGAAGGGAAATGAAAAGAATCATAAACAATAATAAGAGATATGTACTCATGGTCGTCAGAGAGAATATGTTGGGGCATCTGACACTTTCCAAGGGTGTGATCCATCACATAAAACATAATTAATTGATATTGTTTCTAAGTATGATGATATTTTTCAGGAACTAGATGGATTACCTCCTAAGAGGGAAATCCAACATGAGATACATCTTCAGTAGGATTCTCCTCTTCCTAATGTGGGAATGTATAGGATGTCAATTGTGGAGATGACAGAGATCAAGAAGCAGGTATAGGGATTACTGGATCAAGGGGTCATCAGGCCCAGTTCATCTCCTTGTGGTTCTCCGATCATGATGGTGCCAAAGAAATATGGCACATGGCGAATGTGTGCCGATTACCGATCTTTAAATAAAATCACAGTGGAAAATCGATACCCTCTTCCTCGCTTTCAATTGATTTACTTGATCAATTGAAGAATGCTATTTATTTCACTAAGTTGGATTTGTGCAGTGGATATCATCAAATCAGGGTCGTAGAACAGGATGCATGGAAAACTTCCTTTAAAACCAAACAAGTATTGTTTGAGTGGTTGGTTATGTCATTTGGGCTTTGTAATGCTCCGACAACTTTCATGCGTGTGATGAATGAGGTATTCAGACCTTTCCTATATGACTTTGTGATTGTATATTTAGAAGACATTCTTGTTTTTAGCGGGACTTGGGATGAGCATGTGAGGCATGTAAAGTAAGTATTGGATACTTTGCAAAGGGAAAAGTTGTATGTAAAATTGTCTAAATGTGAATTTGGGAAGACTACACTTGTGTACTTAGGTCATATTGTAGGAGGAGGACAATTGAAAATTGATCCTTCCAAAATTGATGTAATTGTAAAATGGCCTGAGCCAAAGAGTGTAACCGAAGTCCGAAGCTTCTTAGGTGCAGTCTAGTATTGGAGGAGATTCATTCCCAACTTCTCCTTTATAGCAGCTCCTTTTCATTCCTTCACCAATGTGAAGAACACTTTTTAGTGGGAAGGAAAGAAACAAAAAGATTTCAATATTTTGAAGGAGAAGATCAGTACCGCACCAGTATTAGCACTGCCGAATCTTCAACAACCTTTTGAGATCGAGACAAATTCTAGTGAATACGCCATGGGTGGAGTATTGATTCAATATCGTAAGCCTATCTATTACCACTCTGAAACTTTTAACCAAGCTGTTGTTAACTATCCTACATATGATAAAGAGTTGTATGCATCAGTCCATACCATAAAGAAATGGAAGCACTACTTGTTAGGGAAGGAAACAATCATACATATAGATCACCAACCCTTACAATATCTTCAAGCATAGACCAAATTGCAACAATCTCGAAACTACAGGTGGATGGGTTTTCTACAACAATTTCATTTGGTAATCAAGTACAAAAAGGGTACAAGTAACAAGATATATGATATGCTTTATAGACCTCCTATTGCTGCTTCTATTATTTTGAAGAATACTTCTTTGTCTCATGATAGCTATGTAGAACAATATTCCATCGATGAAGATTTTAAAGAAGTATATACGAAGCTAACCCTTGGTGCACAGGTAGTGAACTATTGTCTGCAGGGAAAACTACTCTACCATCTTGGAAAGATATGTATTCCTATAAGTGAATGAGTCCATGTAATATGAGAAGCTCACACTTCTCTTGTGTCTAGGTATTTTGGGGTAGGAAAAACTATGGCTCATTTGCAGAGGTTTTGTTACTGGCCTCAAATGAAATCAATTGTAACTAAATATGTAAAGGGGTGTGTGATGTGTTCTACTTGTAAGCCCACTAATAGAAAACTGGGGCTATACTCACCACTTCATGTTCCATCCCATCCATGGGAAAGTGTCTCCATGGATTTTGTAGGGGGTTTACCAATGACCAAAGGGGGTCATGATTATTTGTATGTTGTAGTGGATAGGTTCAACAATATGTGTATCTTGATGCCATTTAAAAAGAATATCACTGTTGAGCAGACTATTAATCTCTTCTTTTAATATGTTTGGGTTCACTTTGGGTTACCCACATCCATCATCTCGGATCAAGATACTCGATTCCTTAGGGACTTTTGGAATATCTTGTGGAGAATGATGTACACCAAATTTAAGAGGATCACTGCTTTCCATCCATAGACCGACGGACAAACAGAGGTGGTAAACCAAACAATGGTACTTTTTCTTCAAGGCTACTGCAGCAAGCGTCCCAAGTTATGGGATGAACAGATACCCTATGTACAACATGTGTACAACCAAGCTTTACATTCATCCACTTAGAGTTCACCTTTTGAGACATGTTTTGGGTACCTACCAAAGGTTCCTTTGGACTTGATGTATGGGAGAGATGCCGATATGAATGAAGAATGAACAGAGGCCAGAGCTCCCAAGTTCATCCAGAGGATCCAATAGATACACTAGGAAGTCAGGGAACAGTTGGAGAAAAGTAAAGCACAGTATAAATCTTGGCATGACAAGMACAGGGTTGATCATCAGTTCCAGGTTTGAGACCGGGTATGGCTTCACATCAACAAGGAGAGATTGAAGGGTGAAGGCAAGAAACTCAAGCCCATTCGTTATGGACCCTTCACTATCTTGGATAAAAGTGGTACCAATGCTTTTCATCTAGATCTTCCACCTTATATGCAGATTTACTCAGTTGTGAATGTTGAGAACTTGAAACCTTTTTAGCCTCCCATGATCATGGATCAAGATGAGGAAGTTTCAATACCTTTAGTTGATGATTTTTCACCTGGGTACTTGGATGAGATACAGGAAGATATCATCATAGACATGAGGACAAGGAATTCACACATGGGTGATGTTGATTATCTTCGAGTAGGCTTAAAATCCACACATCCAAGCAAGGCAAAGTGGATTGAGAAGGGCAAAGTGAGCTGACTCTTCCGTCACTTACATGTTTATTGATGAAAGCTTTTGGTGGTTCAAAAAGCTCTTAGTGGGAAGGCATGATCCAAAAGGGATCCAGAGAAGGCTCAGAACAACTCAGAACTCACAGAGGCAACTCATAATGCTCAGAATGGCTCCAGCAGACAAAGAAAGGGAAAAAATTCAAAGTTCCCAAAACTCAGTGAAAACAGAATTACCGCGAAGAGAGTGTCACAAGATTTCTAACAGTGCAAACGACTCGTCAAATGAAGTTACAGATTGAAAGATATTCACGGTCAAAGTTTGGTCAACCTAGCCCAATCAACAGGGGATGAGTCAACATCCATATTGATGACGTCAACATTCGTGCGAATGATGTCAAAATTCATACAATGCACGTGGCAGGAGCAGGGAAGTGACACGTGGCATGATGACATCATCATGATGATGTGGCAACACCAGAGGCTACCATGTGTCACCCAATTATTGGCTTTTTGAATCGATCCGTGGACCAGTTAGATCGTGCCACGTGCCAATCCATACGGATGATGTGGTGTGATGACTTGGCAGGGGGTAGTGTGGCCCAATCATGGACTACCATGTGGCAGGCGGGAAAATCCCAATGACAACCCGTGAACGAATTTTGAAAACAAAAAGTTGGCGGGTCCACCAAATCTGGTGGACCAAGCCAACTTTGGAAACATATGATAGACCTTCTAGCGACACCACTAAAGTTAGCGGGGCAGAAATATACATTGTAAACAATATAAAAAATACCAACCAAAAACATAGTCCATGGGGATCGACCCCGGAACCTTCGCCTACACCCAAGCCTTAATATGTCCACCCATAACCATTTCGCCGTGGGTACCACTTGGTACATATCGCCCAATTAATTACTTAAGAAGTGTATCCGCCCAGATACGGGAAGGGGGCACGTATCGTACGACTTGTGGGCATGATTTTGAAGGCAAGGACAAACATTATTGCAGGTTGTAGAGGGCACTCCCAAGCCCAAGAAGAATTTTGTCTTGGTTTTCGTGCCCT
>JASDQU010881662.1:0-11197 GCA_032191745.1 Picea mariana
ATTCTTTGGTCAAACAAATTCAACCCGAGGTGGTGCACCCTAATAACATTCTTCCTACCAATGTTATGAACCTATGAAATGATGTCATTACAGGGAGCTAATCATCAGAGTATTAATGCAACTCCATACTTTCACGTGAAAAAAATATATTCTTTATTGTTGGTCTTTGATGAACTCAAAATCACGGGAACCCCGCGATATATTAAAAAAATATTTATACTCTTCTTAATCATGATATTATATGACCTTAATTTCAAATTCTCTATCGACAAATTCATGGAATGGAATGGAAAGTTATCATAGAGTTGAATTGTTTATTGTATTCAACGATTGATAGTGTGCTTATGTTATTATTGTATATTTCATGATAGAGGGAATTAAACTTCAATGTATCCCTTAACTATATCCTCAACATGTTCTATCTCTGTAAAACATCGTTGGATTTCATTTTATTAGTAGTGGAGGAGGTTGGATTTAATTGGATATGATAGCCCGCAATCCCACTTGGTACGTGCACGACTACTATTTCAATTGTCCTATGTTTATCTACAAGATAAAAAATTACAAAATTATACACTTTCGTCGTAAAATATTTTATATGTTTGGAAAATTTTCCCTTGTTACAAGATGAAGCAATGGCAATGTTGAGGCATTCTGAAATGAAAAATTGTAGTGAGTTGAAAGATATGCCCGAAGCACGAACACGTTTCAGTAGTAATATCAAAGAAATAGAAGTGGAATGTTGTCGAATATGGGAAGATATCCTATGGGAGAGAGAGCTTAGATGGAATCCTTGGAAAGAGAACACCATTAAATTGACAATAAACGATTATAAAATATGATGGGAAATGAATGAAGTTGAAAATTTGTGGGAGATATATGCTCTTAGAGAAAACTAAGAAATGAGTATAGGAGATTATATATTTCTATATTGTGGAATGACTCAGATATATTTTAATCTTAGACATCTTTGAAATAAAATGGGTGTTGTTATCACTAAGAGTTGCCCTCAGATTGCAAGAGGACAAGCCCATCACCCATCAAATAGGTTTGTGAATATAGATTAATGATAGAAGGCCAAATGGACAAAACTCAACATAGCAATGTTTTAACACATAAAGTCTAGGTTAGTATGCATAAGAAAATGAGGTTTTAACTAACTTCAGTCAGTGGTTTGAGAATAAAAGTGAGTAGATGGAAGACTTGGTGAGTAAGGTGGATAGGTTTTCTATAAGCATCATGCCTTCTAGCAACTAAGTGAAGAAAAACTCAGTCACAAAAACTTCTTGAACTAAATTTAAAACACTGAAAAACATTTACAACAACATTATAATCAAACATCCATTATAACACAACCATAACATCTCATAAGGATCATCCAATAATGAGAATTCATAGTAAGAAGAAACAAGATGATGAAATGAGGATGACTTATGTTATCACATGAACTTATCAGAGTCCTATGGGCTTGTGGTTTCTAACTAAGACTGTAATTTTGCTCTGTCTCTCTCCTTTTCGCAGACCAAGTCTCAATTCTTTCTCCCCTTTGGATTGTAAAATTGTTTCTTATTTCCCCCCCCTCTGTGTTTAAGTGGCCCGATCTCCCTGTTTTCCAGCACACATCCATTTGTCTGAATCCTCGATCATGTAGACTGCATCCATAACCACAAAGAACAACAATTAGAGTGGTCTGATATGGACCCAAATCAAGCGAGCGAGCAAGTTTAGTTTTTCGCAAAGGATATTTCATTCAAAGTCTAGATTTGCAGCCCGCATGCGATCAATATTATAAAGTTGCTCGAATTTCAGTGCCGGGGTGAAGGCCTGAACTACCGAAACCCGAAATCAGCGTGGCCCGTCCGATCCAGCAGGACACATGGCATCATATGCGAACCGCGAAGAAAGTCATTTTGGGAAAAATGAAGTGGGAAATGCACAATCTTCCTGAGTCCTGAAATGCCGAAGGCCCAAGGTATCGAAATACTAACATTCATCTAGGTTGTCCGATTCAAAGGAGCGCGTGGCACCAGATCCGAGAAATCACGATTTCGTGACTTGGGGGTTTTAACATGGAGCATGATGCAACTTCGTGAAACATGAAATCGTGAAGCGCCCAGGAGTTGGGCCCATCGTCACGGCCTGAGGTTTCATGGAGAGATGGAAAGGAGCTACGCCAAAGGCAGAAAGCGCCCGTGTTGATCACCAAAGAAGATCTGCATGGTATTGAGGCATCAGGATTGACTTGAAGGGGTTGCGGGCACTACCGGGGACATTTAGGGGTCTTAGGCCTTGTCCCAATCCCAATGAAAGTAGTTAATGGAAATGGAGGAGGTGGTTGAAACCTCGTTTCTCCCCATAAATGGAAAGCATGGAAAATCGCATCATGGAGGAAGACTGTCAACCCAAAGTTCCCCTATCAATGGATTCTTCTGCAAGCACATATTGATCTGAGTTCGCGTTTGATAGAAGGATGCATGTGCAGATTGAAAGAAGAAGATGCAAACAGAAAGATTTGATTGTAGTGGCCTGGTCATACTCCTGGTGGTGGCAAGTTGTTCTGAGTATAAATAATTAGTTTTGATATTTTGTTGGGGTTGATGGTTGAGCTAGGCTCCCGTATTGTAAAGTTTTAATGAAGCCTTTGTTTCTCTGGTTATGTGTTGTAAATTGATACTTCTGGTTTAATGACAGTCAACCTTCTTTACCACCTCATTTTCCTCTGATACTGAAAGGATTGGGCATGGATGATCCAATCGAGTGTTGTAATCATATTGTGATGTATGTTTGATCGCAGTACTATTATAGCATATTTAGTGTCCTGAAGTTTTGGATCCAAGTGGATCTTGCATTTGAAGATTTTCATCCTTAGGCTACTGGAAGACCTAATGTCCATAAAAAATATTTACATTTTTTCCTCAAGTTCTTCTTCCTACTCACCCTTATGACAACTTACTGACTGAAGTTAAATCAATAACTCATTTGTCTATGCATGCCAGCCCAGTTTTCTGAGTTAAAGCGATATTATCTTGAGTCTTCACCCATTCACCCCCCACCCCTTTTAATTTATTCATTGTGACATACAAACTGATGGGTATTGGGCTTACCTCCAATGCAATCTGGAAGTGAATTCTAGTGCTAACATTTATGGCGTCATTGTTGGG
Source organism: Picea mariana (assembly GCA_032191745.1). Lineage (NCBI taxonomy): Eukaryota > Viridiplantae > Streptophyta > Pinopsida > Pinales > Pinaceae > Picea > Picea mariana. The sequence continues at coordinate 3,162 of JASDQU010881662.1, forward strand.
GACGAATCAAATATTTTCCCTAGGATTGAACGACAAATCTTACTAGTTCTGAAGGTGCATCATAACTTAGTACATCAAAGATTGCAATTGTGCACTTGGCGACTCCATTGATGCGAACCCACTGTTTCAGTTGTGGCTTCTAGAGGTAGACACACAAGGTCTACCCCACATCTTCCTCTAGCAACACCTGAAGTTGACCCAGATAAAGTCATTAGAAGATGAAAGACCCTTTAGGAAGGTACTTCAGCTGCTAAACTAGGTATTTTTTATGAGTTTCACCATACTCCTATCGAAACTCCAATCTTTTCTTCTCATTCTCTCGTTATGCCATATGTTGGAGTTTCCTGAAGTTTAAAGTTTGGGAGTGTTCATGTTGATTTCTCCCCTCCTAGTCTTGGATTGGATGATGAAATATTCGTTAGTCCTATCTCCCTGAAGTTGTACCTTGGTTTAAACCCAGGACCTCAGAAGATTTTCCCACTTCGAGCTTTACCACTCCTCCCCTTGTTAGAGTTGTTGATTTTACAAAAGGGGAAATCTTAGTTCCCTCAAGCATGGCCTTTTCTATAGATCCTCATTTGTTTCCCTTTCCTCCCAGAAACACACTTCCCGTCTCCCCTGTTCCAACTCCATCCCCTCCCATTTCACCTCCAGTTCACATCCCAATGGCAAACACTAATCCCCCTAGGAACAGAATGGATGCCATAGTGGCTGCAAGGTATGCCCCTCTAATCTTACCTAAACTAATGAATGATCTCCCTAATGGAGATTACCTAAAATACATGCCCAAATTCATAGGAGAAGAAGACATAATTGTTGAATAACACCTCGTTTCCTTCTACAGTTATGCAAAAAATCTAAATATTGAAAATGAGGATGTGTGGATGAGAGTCTTTTTCCAGAGCCTTGATGGTGAGGACAGGAAATGGTTTAGGGGATTGACCCTTGGATCCATTGCTAGGATTGAGGCTTTAGACGATGTTTTCTTGAGACAGTGGGGGGATAAAAAAGGAATTATGTATTATATCAAAGAGTTCGACTCTGTAAAGAGAAAAGAGCGAGAATATGTATTTGACTTCTCCAAAATATTCAACAAAATGTACAATAATATCCCTGCTGAGATAAATCCTACCGAAGCCTCTACTAAAATTACTTATGCTAGTGATTTTGACCCTAATTTTTTCCTCCTATTAAGAGAGAGAAGAGATACTTCCTTGGCTCATATGCAAGATGCAGCCCTGGAAGTAGAGTCCAACGTATTGGCAGTTGAAATAATCAAGAATAAGGTTGATAGAGATAGAGGAAGGGGAAGATATGAAGCTTCAACCTCTGGTTCCTCTGCGTCTCACCCTCAAGTAGATGAATTGACCAAGATGGTAAAATAATTTTTTGCAGAGATGGAGAGGATCAAATTCGAAGGGAAGAAAGGTTATAAGAGTGCCCAAAATACTGATAGCAAGGGTAACTTCAAAAGACCAAATAATACCCCTCAGATACTTCCAAGAGAGCATCGAAACAGAGATAGGGATGATCAGAAAATCCAAACCCCTCTCCAAAATAATCTCATTGTTGATGAGGAAGGAGAGGAGGAAGAGATTGATCCTGAAATCCATTGTCTTGGAGACACCTCCCCATTTCCCCATTTGACCCAATATTCATAAGAGGAGTCCCTCATGGACATCCAAATAAATGAGATGAGTAAAGGGGAGAAGACCAATAGTAGTCCCAATAAATATAGCCTCGGGGCTAAGAAGAAAGAAGGAAGTCCAACATTCTCGATTAGNCCTACGACAACGACGCTCTTCCGATCTCTCGTTGTCGTAGGTTAAAGGGGAGAAGACCAATAGTAGTCCCAATAAATATAGCCTCGGGGCTAAGAAGAAAGAAGGAAGTCCAACATTCTCGATTAGCGTTCGAGAGAAGAGAAGTCTGCTAAAGACACAACAAAAGACAATAGGAAAAATAAAATGTAGAATCCCTTGCCAGTGGTCAAAGGTCATGTCCCAGAAGTAAGAGAAATTTTGAGCCCCCCCTCCTATTTTAACTTTGAGCATGAAATTCAAAAGATTAGGATCCCTGTACCCCTTTTAGAGCTAGTCAAGCACGGAGATTTCAAAAGGTTCCTCTCTAAGCTATTGCAGTCTGAGCCATCATGTCAGTCCACAGACTCAGTGAACCTTCAAGATGAAAATCCAGCAGTCATCTTGGGACCCTTGATAGAATATAGAGATTATTCATCCCCTCCCTTCTATACATCTCTGAACATACATGACAATGTGTTGCATAATTGTTTGATGGATTGAGGATCATCTCATAATATCATGCCCAAACCTGTCATGGATGAACTTGGATTAGAAATAAAAAAAACTTATCATGACTTGTATTATTTTGATTCAAGGAAAGTGCAGTGTCTTGGGGTCATAAAATATATGGTTTTGACCTTGTTTCAGTTGCCCATGAAAAGTGTGGTCATGGATATCATGGTGGATGACATTCCCCCCAAGTTTGGCATGTTTTTGTCAATATCTTGGATAAAAAAACTTGGGGGAACCTTGCATATGGACCTCACATATTCTACCATTCCTGTTTGGGGGAGAGCATAGAAGATTATACATATAAGCTCAGTTGGCCTATATTATTAGCGATGAAGCAGACCCCACCAACCATCCTATTTTTGCACTCGATATTGATTTGGGATCTAGCTTATTTCATATCACTGATGCCCCTAAGCCCCCTCTTGAAATCAGAAAGAAATCCCCTACTCTCTATAAAGATTCTCCTCTGATTACCTCTGTGTGGAAAATGTTCTTTGATGGAGCCTCTTCTAGAGAAGGTGTTGGTGATGGAGTGGTATTGGTTTCACCTACCCAAGAAATTATATCCCTATCCTACAAGTTATAATTTGAAACTACCAATAATGTGGCAGAGTATGAAGCTCTTGTTTTGGGTTTGAGGGTTGCAAAAGGCACGGGGATTGAAGAGCTATTAGTGTTTGGGGATGCTGAATTAATTGTCCATTAGATCAGAAATATTTATCAATCCAAGCACCCTCGTCTTAGAAGTTACAAAAATGAAGTGTGGGATTTAATTGATAGTTTTTTCTTCTCTTTCAACATTTAATTTGTCCCAAGAGAAGTGAATTCCATGGCCAATTCTCTGGCTGTTTCAGCAAGTAATTTCAGAGTCCCTCTGCCACCTAAACTCAGGTATGATGTAAAAATCAAAATATAGACCCTCTATACCTAAAAACGTCAAACATTGTAAAGTGTTTGAGGATGATCTTGAGATAAAAAGGTTCCTAGAGAATCTTGATGAGTTTTTTGCATTACACATTGATCAAGATCTTGATTATGAAATAGATCCCCAGGTTGATGTTTTTCTGAAAAAAATTGTTGATCATCATATTGTCCAGTTGCCCAGTAATCATATCCCAATGGGACTAGTTCCTTTGGAAAGACTATTTGACTAAAATGATGTGGCAACGAAGGGTAAAGTTTCAAATGGCAATACTGATGTAGTTGAGTGCAATATTGGCACAGAGAAGGATCCAAAATTTGTCAAGTTGTCAAGCACCTTGTCGAGGGAGAAAAGGGCCAATTATGCTGAGCTATTAAGAGAATTTTCTGATGTGTTTACCTAGACATATGAAGACCTCAGAACATACGACACAAGTTTCAATGAGCATAAGATCCCATTAAAAGAGGAGGACAAACCATTTAGGCAGAAATTAAGACAAATAAATCATATGTTGGAGCCTATTATGGAAAGGGAGGTAAAGAAGCTATTGGAAGCCCAAATAATTGTCCCTCTGAGATATTTTGAATGGGTTGCCAACCTGGTCCCAGTAAGAAAGAATAATGGAGAAATTAGACTGTGTGTCGATTTCAGGAACCTGAATAGAAGCTCTAAGAAGGACAACTACCCTTTGCCAAAGATGGAACACATATTGCAAACGGTGGCATGTGTATCCAAGATGTCCATGATTGATGAATTTTCTGGCTATAATCAGATATTTGTCTTGCCTAAAGACAGAGAAAAGACAACCTTCACCACCCCTTGGGGTACGTTCATGTATGCTAAGATTGCCTTTGGATTGATGAACGCAGGGGAAACCTTTCAGCAAGCTATGGAAATCACATTCATTAGAGAAAAGGGTAAGTTTGTAGTCATCTACTTGGATGACATTACAGTTTTTTCTAGGTCTGATAAAGAACATTGTCAGTAGCTGAGAAAGGTCTTCTTAAAATGCAGAAAATTTGGTCTCTCCCTAAATCCCAAGAAGTCTCTATTTGCCATGTAGGAGGGAAAATTGTTGGGACACATAGTATCAATTGAGGGAGTCAGAATTGATTCAAACCTTGTCAATTCCCTTGTCCAAGAAGGAAGTTCAATCTTTCTTGGGAAAAATCAACTTTTTAATAAGGATTTTTTCAAATTTTGTTGAATTGGTGAAGCATATCACAACCATGCTCAGTAAGGGGAATGAAATTAATTGGAATGCTGAGTCTAGAAAATCTTTCGACCAAATCAAGAAGGCCTTGACTGAGGCACCTGTACTCATCAGTCTTGATTACTGCAAAGACTTTTTTATTTTTTCCTTTGCTTCTTTTGATACAGTAGATATTTTTTTATTGCAGAAGAATGTTGAGGGTCTGGAACAACCTATTTTCTTTTTCAGCAGAGCACTGACGAACACAAAGGTAAAATATGACATCATGGAGATGTAGGCCTATGCTTTGGTGAAATCGCTCAAGGATTTTAGGATCTATGTCCTGCATTCAAAGCTTATTGCATATGTTCCTTCTGCTTTTGTGAAGGACATTCTCATTCAACCTGACATAGACGGAAGAAGGAGCAAGTTGATTGCCAAAATCCTTGAATTTAATCTGGAAATGAAGCCCACCAAACTAGTTAAAGGCCAAGGTTTAGCCAAGTTAATGGCTGAGTCTAATTGGAAGGCATTGAGGGTTAACTTCATCAATGCTTGCTCAGAAAATTAGCAATATGAGTCGTCTTATAGAGGCCCACAAGTCATCACCCCATTGGTAGAATGCATCTTGTACAAAGACATCATATTCTTTCTGTAAGAGTTGCGAACCCCCTGATGGTATGAGAAAAAGCAAGGAAAGAGATTTAAATCTTAAAGAAATTCAATAATGCCTTATTGATCAAGTCTTGTATTGGAAAGACCCCCTAGGATTTCTTTTGAGATGTTTAGATCCAGTGGAAGCCCAAAATATTATGTTTGACTTTCATGACAGTCTATGTGGGGGACATCACTTCTAGAGGACCATGGCCTATAAGATTATCAGGGATAGATATTTCTGGCCTACTCTATTCACCGATGTATGTGAAAAAGTTAGGGCTTGTTTTAAATTTCAAAAATTCTCCGAGAAGCAGCAACTCAAGTCTTTTCCATTAAATCCTGTGGTAGCTTGAGGACCTTTTCAGCTGTGGGGCTTGGATTTTATTGGGGAAATTCATCCTACTTCAAATGGTCAGCATAGGTGGATCTTGACTGCCACTTATTACTTTACCAAATGGATAGAACCTATTCCCACAAGGATTGCTTCTCACAAGGTAATCATTGGTTTTCTTGAGGACATTATAGCAAGGTTTGGTTGTCCAAAAAGGATTGTCACTGATAACACTGCATCCTTCAAGGTCTAGCCAGTGATCTAGTTTTGTGAACAGTTCATAATTTCATTGATTCATTCAACTCCTTACTACCCCCAAGGGAATGGACTAGGAGAGTCTTCAAACAAGAGCCTTATAAAAATTATCAAAAGACTGTTGGAGGACAACAAGAAAGCATGGGATTCAAAGCTCAAATTTTCTCCGTGGGCCGACAAAGTGACAAAAAATAGATCTCTTGGTGTCTCTCCTTTTCATCTTGTATATGGGGTCGAAGCCATCTTCCCTTCTCATCTCTCCTTTCCAGTGACAAAAATATTCCAAGTCCACCAAGGGGAGCTTGATCATATGATCAGAAGAATACAACAACTAGTAGAAGTGCAACAGACTAGGGAGTAGATACTAGACAAGGCACATGAACATCAACCAAAAATCAAGCAAGCCTTTGACAGGAAAGTAAGAAAGGAGGATTTCCAGCTGGGTGATCTAGTACTCAAATGGGATGCACCCAAACAGGACAAGGGAAAGCATGGTAAATTTGAATCCCTGTGGATTGGGCCCTTCAAAATCTATCAGGTATTTCCAAATAATACTTACAGGTTGTGGAATTTGGAGGGATCTGAAGTTTTTGGTGGCCTTGTAAATGGGCACTTTTTGAAGAAATATTTTGTTTAAGCCGTGACCGACATTCTACCACTGTAAATACCACTTCTGTTTTGTTTTGATTTTTAGTTTTCGTTCTCAATAAGTGACTCCATAACCCAACATCTAAGGTATTGGAACTATTTGTTCTTGGTAGATTACAGGGAGCATGCCATCCCCTATGGAGCCAAATTTTATCACATGAACTTGTCAGAGTCTTGTGGGGTTGTGGTTTCTACCTAAGACTGTAATTTTGATCTGTCTCTCTCCTTTTCGCAGACCAAGTCTCAAAATTCCCCCCCCTTTCATCTTGTAAAATTGTTTCTTAATTACCCCCCCTCTGTGTTTAAGTGCCCCGGTCTCCCTGTTTTCTAACCCACAGCCAGTCGTCTGAATCCTCGATCATGCAGACCGTAGCCATAAGCACAAAGCGCAACACTAAGAGTGGTCTGATACAGACCCAAATCAAGCGAGGGAGCAAGTTCCATTTTCAGTGGAGGATATTTCATTCGAAGTCCAGATTTGCGGCCCGTGGGCGATCGATATTATAAAGTTTCTTGAAGTTTAGTGTCGGGGCTAAGGCCCGAACTCTCGAAACCCTAAATCATCATGGGCCATCCGATCTAGCAGGGCATGTGGCATCAGATCTGAACCAAGGAGAGAGTCATTTCGGGAAAAATGAAGTGGGGAATGCGCAATCTTCCCAAGTCCCAAAATGCCGAAGGCCCGAGGTCTCAAAATATTGACATTCATCTAGGCTTTCCAATTCAAAGGGGCGGGTGGCACCAGATCTGAGAAATCATGATTTCGCAACTCGAGGGTTTTAGCATGGAGCACAACGCAGGTTCACAAAATGTGAAATCGCAAAGTGCCCAGGAGTTGGGCCCAGGGTCACGGCCCGAGGTTGCATGGAGCGATGGAAAGGAGTTGTGCCAAAGGCCGAAAGCGCCCGTGTTGGTCACCAAAGAATATATGCGTAGTCTTGAGGCATCAAGATTGACTTGAAGGGATTGTGGGCACCGCCAGGGACATTCAGGGGTGTCAGGCCTCATCCCAATCCCAATGAAAGTAGTTAATGGAAATGGGGGAGGTGGTTCAAACCTCATTTCACCCCATAAATATAAATCATGGAAAAGCTGGACGTGGAGGTAGAGTGTCAGCCCAAAGTTCCCCTGTCAACGGATTCTCCTGTAGGCCCATACTAATCTAAGTTCATGTCTGACAGAAGGATGGATGTGCAGGCTGACAGAAGAAGATGTAGATGCAAAATTTTTATTGTAGTGGCCAGGTCATACTCTTGGTGGTAGCGAGTTGTTCTAAGTATAAATAATTAGTTTTTATATTTTTTTGGGGTCGATGCTTGAGATAGGCTCCCGTGTTGTAAATTTTTAATGAATCCTATGTTTCTATGGTTATGTGTTGTAATTTGAGACTTCTTGTTTAATGACAGTTAGCCTTCTTTTCCACCTCTTTTGCCTCTGATACTGAAAGGCTCGAGCATGGATGATCTAGTCAAGTGTTGTAATCATATTGTGATGTATGTTTGATTGTAGTATTTTTATAGTGTTTTTCAGTTTCCTAAAGTTTTGGATCCAAGAGGATCTTGGATTTGAATCTTTTCATCCTTAGACTACTGGAAGACCTGATGTCCATAACAGACCTCTACATTTTCTACTCAATTTCTTATTCCTACTCACCCTTACTACAACTTACTGACTAAAGTTAAATCAAGGCCTCATCTGTCTATGCATGCTAGCCCA
>JASDQU010881662.1:11946-27486 GCA_032191745.1 Picea mariana
AACCCAATAACCAACTAAAAATGATGCTCCCAATACTGACACCTATCATGTGGATCCAAATAAGAATATTCATCCACATAGTGGGAGATGATCAAAGATGAATCTGGAAGAAACAATACCATTGTAAAATATGCAGACTGAATGCTGGTAACTAGATCCTGATGTGGGACATTGATGTTCTCTACAGAAGGTGGAATAGAGTCATCAAATAAAATATGGAAGTGGTTGTCATCCCAGAAATGACAACTATCCATATACCAATCATCACAATCGCCCTCAAAATCATACCAAGCATATATTTCTTGATTATATTCATCTCTGAGGCCCTCCATAAGAAATCTCTCCTGCATGTTATTCAATGGATCTTTAATACTATGAAAACTATCATTGAGGCCATCTGTGAGGCTGTCTGTGAGGCCATCTGTGAGGCTATCTGTGAGGCCATGTACAAATGCATCCAATCTGTCATCCAATGTGTGAAACAATTGGGCTTTGAATGATTCAAGAATTTCTTTCAGGGTTTGAGAGGAAATAACCATTTGAGCACCCTATGAACTCTTCGTTCCTGTAGCCATCACGAAAAAACCCAAAAAATAGACCCAGTAAGTTTCAGCAGAAAATCGCATCTTTTTTCTGGAAAAACCCTAAAAAACCGCTGAAGTTAAAATGCTCATAACTTCACTTCCCGGACTCCGTTTCGGCTGATTTGTTTTTTGAAATTGGGTGAAATTGTGAGAGGAACTCAGATCTTTAATTTGTTTGATAAAATTTGACCTCCAACTTCTACATAAATAGAAACAAATCGCGCCACCGTACGCAGAAAAAACCCTGAAAAATTGCAGATTTTAAAACTTCAATATCTTGACTTCCCAGACTCCGTTTTGGATGATTTTTTTTTTCAAATTGGGTATTTTTCTGAGAGGAACTCAGATATACAACCATTTTCTGCAAATTTTGCACATAAATATACTGAAAACTTCGACAATGTCTCGGCCCTCTTTTTTTTTCTCCGAAAAAAAATCTGCAAAAATAAAAAATATTTGCCCACAATGTCTGCCCAAGGAAAGTGCTCTGATACCAATTGTTAAGTACCTAAACCAGATCTGTAAATATACTTCATAAATAACCAAGAATAAACCATAAACCATTCACCATAACATTAACACAAGAAATAGAGAAAACCCTTGAGGTAGGGTAGCACCATATATTAATCCTGATGGAAGGATAAAACTCCTCAAGCAATCCTTGCTTGTAGAATCACAATATTCTTCACTATCATCACTATGGGCCCTTTGGGCCCCTCCACTACCTCTCTAGCTACCTTACATTATTGCTTGGGGGCATCTTCTCCAGTGTCATGTGTCCTCCAAGCCTATGTGCTGAGCTCCATTTGCCACCTGTTGATCATGTGTTCCCTCCAAATCATCAAAGCTAAGAGGATGCAACAAATTCAAAATTGCTGACTGTAACAACCAGTTTGTAGCATCATTTTGTAGCGCAACTGGTAGCAAATTCTGTAGCGCCTTCCTGTAACACTGTTCTGCAGTGAGTTTCAGTAGTGAATTGTCACTCTATGTCTATCTAGGTGATTCTGTAGTGCCTTCTCTAGCACAAATACATAACAGTATGTGTGGGTGACTCCTTAGTGCCAGATGCTACGAAATATATGGTTTTTTTTTTTTTTTCTGTGGCATGCAATGAATCCTCAAAAACCCGAAAAGTCTTAGTATATGTATTATGAGCATGTAGATACCAATAGTAGGTGAAAATAAAATATTTCCCTTAATACTTCAAGCTTGCAAAAACTAATCACCATGAAAAATGGATTTTTGATCCTCTCCACCTTCTTGCATGAGAACTTCCCTCTGTCACAAAAACATCTCTTTCTTTTGTAGGGAAACTTCTCTCTATTGCATCTTGTACTAGAAAATTTAAGTTACTCTGGGCTATATCATCCTTGAAGGGCCACAATTCTTCTTTGAGCTTTATGTTTTGTGACTATATGCTTCTGTTTTTCTTGTACAAAGTTTTCAGTTGCCTATGGAGAGGCAAGAATATTCTTGCTGTAAATATAGCCAAATCAAGGGTTTCATTATACATATCTATGAGCTCCTTCATCTTCCTCCTCTTAGCCAATATTTCTCCCTTCAAATGGGCAACTTCCTTCCTTTCATCCCTCAGTTGTCTGATCAATATCTTGAATGTGGGATTATTAGGAGGAGCGTTGATGTTTATGACTTCAACAAGATTCTCGGTAGCTTCATCCTTACCTTTGTCTTTCTTCTGAATAGAGGCTTTGGTCATGACCTCAATAGGCTTCCTAACAATGTCAATTTTACCTTTAACTTTATTTCGGACTGAAGCCTTGGGCATGAATTCTATTTCAACAACTTCCTTGTGGGTTGATGATCTGGTGAAAGGCCTCCTAATTCTGGTCTTAGATGTTGTAGTAGGTGAATGAGAATGCAATTTTCTCCCCTTTTTTATTGTGGCTTTGGATGATGAAGGAACTTCCTCTAGTTCACGTGCAAGTTGAGGTGAAAATTCTCTTTGTGGGGAGTGATGGACTTCCCTCTCTTCTTCTTCAATTTCCATAGGAACTTGTTTGTCTTGGGAAATAGGTTTTCTCTTTCTCTTTTTTCTTGTTTCTGAATGGGCAACATTACTAGTTGGAAAAGGACTCTTCACCCTAGATTGAGGGGTGGAGGCTATATCTAACTGCATATTTACAAAGATAATGAATTGTTCCAAAGTGAGGTTTATTTTCTTCAATTCCTCCATTACAAGCATCCTGGTCAAACTAGAGTGGAAAACACTATTGTCTACAACATTGGACTTAGCTTGGACTCTATTAGCCATTTTTCCCATACTTGTAAACAGATAAAAAGGAATATTCTTCAAATCCTTGCATGTGAAGTGTAGAAATATCCTAATATGATATTGTTATATCATGTTGAATCTATCCTCACATATAAAATACCTTTGAATAAATTTCAACATTTTGTCAAATCCCTCAACCAAGTGGCTCCTAGGCACTCCCTTGAACAAATTGTCTTTTTGATAATCTGGCTTGAGGAAATCCTTAGAAAAGGCTACATTGAGAGTCATATATTTGAACCACCTCTCACCAGTGTTGAGTATCTCAGTGGCTTCTACAATGGTGGCCTCAGATACCTCTAACTCAAGGGTTCCTATCTTTGTCTTAGTGCCATCAAAGTTTAAAGAAAACTCCCTTGTTACTTTAGGTTGTCCCCTCTGCATGTTTTGGCATAAATATAGGCAACCAACCCTTTGGAAAACCTCCCTGATCATAGGCTCAACATCCAATAGGTTCATGTCATAAGGCTCAGTCCTGACCACACTCCCACCCTTGTGATATTTCTTCTGTTGGGGTGTATCCATTGATAGAAACATGAGGTCAAGTATTGTAATGATATGAAAGGTAAGGAAACCAAACAGAGGAAAAAGTATTTTAATTTTTTAAGGTTATCCTTAATTGGTCTTTCAGAGATTTCCTCCAATTCCCTTTTGAACTAACAAGAGACTGGTTTTATGGCTAAAAATGAGGGAAAAATATCCTCTGAGAAATGATATGCAGAGAGACTGCACTGTCCAATTTTAAGCTAACATAGGGCCACCATACAATGTCATCATCATTTTAAAAAGAAAGGGCTCCTAAACTCTTCAGTGCAAATAGAATTTGGGATGAAAACATAGGATGACACAGTGAATAAGGAAAACTAATGCTGGAGTTGTGAGCATAGAACATGGCATTAGTTTGACAAGGAATTTGCAGAACTGGAACAAGGGATCTGTAGTGCAGTTTAACAATGGTTTCTATAATGCAGTGTGGATAGCATGATCCAAGAGGATAAATGGGCATTCAAAGATCTGAATCAAATTGACTCGATTTCAGTGGAGGGAAATTCCACTATGCACATGGCTATGGAGTCTATGGTAGTAGAGGTAAAGGGGCTAGTAGGCAGGATAAATTGTAGTTTGCAGTGCCAGGTGTTACCAAAAGATAAGACAAAAACACCTTAATGATCTTCAATAGAGATCAGATGGCTCGTGAAGTACCTGGACACTGTAGCTTGATAATTGTTGATATGCAACAAGACTGGAGTCATTTTTAACCACCACAGTCTCCAATTCACCTTAGACAGTTAGTTCTGTAGCATAATCTACAGCTCTGTCTGGACTAGTAGTTTCAGCAACGCCTAGCTAGGAGTAGGATTTCAAATTTGGTAAATAGTTAGAACTTCATAAATGACCAACTCACGATATTCCTTTTGAATACAAGGGCGCTGAAAACAATAAAGACATGACATAAGATCCATAATTGTGAATGATGGTAAATAGGGAGAGTGTACAAATATGTGCTACGAAAACAAGTAGTGGTTTGGCAACGTAGTTAACAAGGTTTTATTTGACTCCGTAATGGGCAAAGGGATAGAGTGGAGAGGTTCAAGCATATGAAAGGATGGAGTAACTTGTCAAGTTTGTGGAGTCATGGGGTTGATAGTGATAGTTGTCAAGTCAAGTGATGATTCAAGGATATTAAACACAAAATGAACCTAGGGTATAAACCATAGGTGTGGGTCAAAAATGTGAACCAAGTCCCAAACCTTTATTTGTTTAAACTAACCTAAGAAAATATTAAAGAGAAAATTAAAACAAACTTAAAAATACTAATGGGTAAAAATTTAAACCTAAGGAGAAAATTGACCCATGACAACTTCATGTGATAACAGATGCCTATCCCAATTTCTAATCTAGTCGAAAATCTCATACATTGCTATGCACTTTCTCTCTTAACTTTTGTATGAAAAACTTGCAATTCAGTATGTGTCATTTATGAACTCTCAAATTTTAAGTATTTAGTAATTAAAAGTAATCCAACACATTGAAAAATCCACAAGGCCATTATTCCCTAATTTTGGTTAATATAATGATTTTCCATAAATATGTACTATGCTATGTATAAGGTAACTTTGAAAAAAAAATGTTCTATTGTTGCAAGTGTAAATGAACGATGTAAAAAATCAGAATTGTTCATTGATGGTTCCTATGAACTCTAATTAAGAATTTATTAAATTATGCTTAGTTCTTATTGTTTGACATGACTTGGCCATGGATGGAATGTCTTATTTAATATTCAAAATCTTAAGTAAGAATCCATTAAATTCAATTCTACATAATTCTTATTACGAACTCTAATTAAGAATTTATTAAATTATGCATAATGTTTATTGTTTGACAAGACTTGACCATGGATGTCATGTCCTATTTCTTCAAAATAGTAAGTAAGCATCCATTAAATTCAGTTCTTCATAATGCTTCTTGTTCAACATCTCTTGATCATGAATGACATTTCATATTTATATTTTTTCAAAAACATTTTCAAAATCATAAGTTACATGATAAAACTTGTTGGATTACTGAGAGGGGGGGTGAATCCGTAATAGAGAAATTCAATCCTTTTCTAACCACAATATGAAAGTATTATATCAATGTAGCATTATCATCCTATAATTGCAGAGTAAATAAACAATGAACAAATGAGAAATCATACACATACATAGTACACCAATATTTTTATGTGGAAACCCAAAGTGGGAGAAAATCACATAATTTTTTTTCTTACAAGTCTCGAAGAATTACATTTAGTGGAAGCACCAACTTCCTTTGTTTTCCAGATGCAACCAGAAGGAGGCTCCAACCCCCTAGTTTCTTAGGCTATAGCCTGAAGGAAGCTCCAACTTTCCAATTCTCTGGCTACAACAAGAAGGAGGCTACAACCCCCTATGTTCTCTGGCTAAAACTAGAAAGTGTCTACAACCACTTGTCCTTGCCCCATCCAACCGCCCTGAAATAAAAGTAGAATGATGGAACCACTGTCACACTATCACTATGAGATATACTGATGTAAACTTGTACCAATCAACCTGTAATCAACCTGTACCATAAACAAGTGCCTCAACCATGCACCGACCTGTACCAAACAACTTGTAATCAACCTCTACCATAGACAAGTGCATCAACCATGCACCAACCTGTACCTCAACCTATACCATCAACGAGTGCATCAACCATGTGCCAAATATGTACCAGTCATGCATCAAATACACATAAACTATGACTCATCAATATGTACCAACATCATCAACTATACACCTCATGCATATGCCAATTCATCAACTACTTGTCTCAACCATGTACCCAACATGTACCTCAACCAAAATCCCTCATCAATTTCATCATCCAAATATGATTTGTAACTCTGTAATATACATGGTGTATATGATCACATACCTACAAACCCTCCTTAACTTTAACAGCAGGAGACTAGAATTTTATCAAACTTTACTTTAATCTCACATGACTAGTTTGGACTAGTCAACAACCCTAACTTGAAATAATCATAACTATGTACCTGTAATGAATAAATATGTGAAAATGGTACAAAATGTTCCTCAGTTTCTTTTATGCAATTCCTCCATATTTTACTACTTGGAACCTCTCAGAAAAAGGAGTTATAGCAAAAATGGCATACCTTGTTGAATTATGTCTTATTATAGAGAGGAAACTTGTAGAGCATGCCCCACATGGAATATTTTTTGTATGAATCTGAAAATTTTACACGGAATACTAAAGATTGTACTCTAACCAATACATTTTTTCTTACTAAATTTGGATCTGTTATGAAGAAGTTATGACGTTTTTACCTGAAACACCTGTTTTAGACTAGTTTCAGGACTAGCCACGAACCCTATTTTCCACGGCGTGTAACTCCAAAAATACAACGACCCATAAGCTGAAATTTGTATCATAGATACTTGGATATGTTTTCTCAATTGCCTTCCAATTTCAAGGTCTAAATCATTCTAGAAAAAACATTATTGCGAAATACCACCGGAAATAGCATGACATGTACTATCCATCTAGAATATTCTTAACTGCAAATATATCAAAATGCATACCATTATCCATCAAACAAACTTGGGTCCATTACCGAAACCTTTTTCAAAATTCACATGGCCATAACTCTCTAACCGTGAGGATTTATGTGGCGTTCCACATACCATCAGAAATGGCAGGACATGTAATATCCATCTATAATAGTCTTACCTTAAAATATATCAAAAATCATACCATTATCCATTGCACAAACTTGGGTCCATTACCCAAACCTTTGTGCTACCGAAATTTTCTACCAGACTTTCTTCAAGGGTTGACATCAATGAAAACCAACACAAATAATAAACAATCTCCCCCTTTTCCATTGATGGAAACACTAAGATGCAATACTCAAGTCATATCACTCATTCTCCCCATATGACCATTGTTCCCCCCAAAACCATTCCTCTATTCTCTTTCTCCAATCATTTGCCTTTGCATCTGATAAATATCTCCCCCTTTGACATCAATGGCAAAGGTATATTTCCATCTGGGGTTGCTCCCCCTAACTGAACTCTTCCTGAAACTAATCTCCCAACCCAATCTGTCTTCTTTATGGTGCTTCCTCATGTAAATATAAGACATATAAGATAAGCATTAAAAAGAATTCATTTTGGAGTAGAAATTACTCCGAGTCTCTGGCTAAGATACTCAAAGGCTTCCTGTGTAAGTGGTTTTGTAAAGATGTCTACCACTTGTTGTTTTGTGCCCACATATTCAACTCTAATCCTCTTCTCTACAACTTGTTCCCATAGAAAGTGATACTTGATTGGAATGTGCTTCGTCTTGGAGTGCATCACTGGTTGCTTTGATATACTGATGGCACTTGTATTATCACAATAGATTGGGATGGGCTCATCATACTCAACCTGTATATCTGTCAAAGTTTGTTTCATCCATAGAACCTGTGTAGAACATGTTGTTGCTGCAATATACTTTGCCTTAGCTGTAGATAAGGATACTGATGATTGTTTATTTCTTATCCATGATACTAAAAAATCACCCAAGTAGAATGTTTCTCTACTGGCTCTTTGTCGGTCATCAATGCAACATGCCCAAGCTACATCTGTGTAGGAAACAAGTGATAGATGCTTTCCTTTTGGATACCATAATCCAAACTCTTTTGTTCCTTTGAGATATCTGAAAATCCTCTTCACTGTTAATACATGTAATTCCTTTGGTGTTGTTTGAAATTGTGCCACTTGTCCAACTGCCTGCATTACATCTGGTCTATATGCTGTCACATATAGCAAGTTGCGAATTATTGACCTATATTGCCTTTGGTTTGTAGACTTTGAATCATCATCTTGTATCAAATTGCAACTGGTTTGCATAGGAGTGGTAACTCTTTTGTAATCTTCCATTCTGAACCTATTTAGCATTTCTCTTATATACTTAGTTTGAGAAATAAAAATTCCTTGGCTTCTTTGACATATCTGAAGACCAAGAAAGAAGGATAGTTCTCCGAGTAATGACATTTCGAATTCATTTTGCATATCCTTTGCAAATTTCTAGCTTAACTTTACATCATTGGTTCCAAAAATAATATCATCAACATAAACTTCAATTAATAAAATACTATCTTGAGTTACCTTCATGTAGAGGTTGTTGTCTGCACTTCTTTTTCTAAACCCTGTATGTTGTAGATATTTATCCAGTCTAGAGTACCATGTTGTAGGAGTTTGTTTTAGACCATACAAGGCCTTCTTCAATTTACACACATAATATGTGTTCTCAGTCAACTGAAATCCTTATGGTTGTTCAATGTAGACTTCTTGCTCAAGTTCCCTGTTCAGAAAATATGATTTCATGTCCATATGATACACTTCAATATTCTTGGAGCATGCATAAGATAGGAGTAATCAGATTGCTTCCATTATGGAAGCTGGAGCAAATGTCTCTTCAAAGTCAATTCTTTCAACCTGTGTGTATCCTTTACATACAAATCCAGGTTTGTTCCTTGTAACTTGTCCATATTCATTCAATTTATTTATGAATACCCACTTTGTGCCAATCACATTCTTATTCTAGTCTCAACTCTTGCATCTTTGTTTCTGATAATCTGATCTGAAGGATGATTCTTATGTACTTGTTTGCTAGGTGTCTTCGGAGGCACGTGTTGAAATTTATCTTCTACTTTTGTCTGATCCTCTTCATCTTCCCCTTCTACTTCTTCTTCTTCTTTTGATTTTTCTTCATAAAGTTGTTCCATTGATTCATTTTCTTCTTCCTTTAATTCTCGTCCACCTATTTCATCAATTGTTACATTGATGATTTATACAACTTTGTTCAACCTCATATTGTAACACTTGTATGATTTTGATATACTTGAGTAACCAACAAGCACTCCTTTGTCCACACGAGAGTCAAAATTTCCCATTCTTCCATCTTCTCTTTTGATGTAGCATTTTCTTCCAAATACTCTGAAGTGCTTCACAATTGTTGGTCTTCCTTTCCATAGCTCATAGGGAGTTTTGTCAGTCTTGTTTCTGAGCATTACTTTTTTTTGAATGTGAACCATTGTATGCACTGCATGTGTCCAAAATATATCTTTCAATTTGGAATCCATTAACATGGTTCGAGCCATTTCCTATACTATCATGTTCTTTCTTTCAAAAAATCCATTATGTTGAGGTGTCCTAGAAACGAATAATTTCCTTTTTATTCCATGCATGTTGCAATAGTCCATAAATTCATTTGAAGTGAACTCTCCTCCATTATCAGATATCAAACATTTGATTTTTGAATCCATTTCATTTTCAACCATTTCCTTGTAGACCTTGAAGTTTTCAAAAGCTTTTGACTTATTCCTAAGAAAGAAAACTGCAGTCATTCTTGTATAATCATCAACTAATAACATAAATTATTTCTCACCTTTTAAACCCTTTATTGTATTTGGTCCAACTAGATCGGTATGCACAATTTCTAGTGGTCTTGTCATTGAATATTCTTTTGATTTAAACATGGTCTTTGTTTGTTTTCCTTGTTGACAATGCTTGCATAAAGTGTTCGTTGGTTTCATAATCTGGGGCATTTCTCTAACTGTTTCCTTTTTTATAACTTTGAAAATGTTATCAAAGGGTATGTGACCCATTCTTATGTTCCATAGCCAACTTTCATCTTCTTTTCCTAGACAACACTTTTCATTTCCAATTTCACTTAGTACATATATGTTTCTTGAAGTTTTTACAGTTGTTGCAATCAATTTTCCTTAACCTTTTTTTCTTATCTCGCACTTTCGTGAATCAAAAGTAAATTTATGACCTTGGTCACACATTTGACTCACACTTAGAAGATTATGTTTCATATCTTCTACTAGTAGAACATTTTCTTCCTTGGTATTCTTGTTTGCAATTCTGACTGTGCATTTTCCAATGATTTTTGTTGAATCATCATTTCCGAAGGAGACTGATCCATCCCTTTCCTCTCTTAATGTAATAAAATTGTCTTTATCACCTGTCATGTGTTTTGAATAGCCACTATCAACATACCAACCACGTTTCTTATGCTTAGCTTGTAGAGCGAGTGTGCATTCTTCATTGCTATATTGATTCTTCTTTCTTATCCATGTTCTCTTCTGAGGTTCTTGTGTGTGACTGTTTTTGTTCTGTTGTGGTTTTCTAGGAGGAACTGTCATTCTGCAATATTTGGACATGTGTCCAAAGTTGTTGCACTTGTAGCATTCCACTTCAGTGCTTAATGATTCAAACTTGTTGTAACTTCTTCTTTTTGTTTCACTAGGACTTATTGGATAAACCCTTTGTGTATGACTTTCAAATTTGTTTACGTTCCTCACGTTAACTCTGCAATTCATAGCTTTATGTCCAAAATTATTACATGCATAACATAAACCAAAAAATATAGTTCGATACTTGGGATTTGAAGATATTCTAAAATGATTTTCTCTTTTGAATCCTTCTTCTTCCTGAGGCCTATATGTCAGTTGTTGATTCTAAAATCTGAATATTCTCGGTGGAGGAGTGTCCCTATAATCTTCCTTGTATATCTTCCTATCCTCTTTGATTGTTTCTACATAGCTTTTTGGATATGTTTTTTATTCTGTTGTTTTGGAGCTTGATCCATTTTCTGTTTGATTGTATCCAAGTTCGGAATTGTCATGATGAGGTTTTTGACTGTTGATAATGTTATCCAAAACTTTTCAGTTGTTCTGCATATTTTTCGTTTGAAGATCTTTTCTTAATGTGACAATCTATGCTTCCAAATTTCCAATGATCTTGTCTCCTTCTTCTAGTTGTTTTTTGAGTGCTTCTTCAATTCTTTTATCTTCTTCTATTTGAACCTTCAAATTTGTGATCATTTGTTCTAGTTCCTAAGTGTTTTCTTTCTTGTCTACTTCCACTTATAGCTTCTTGTTTTTCTTCTTTTCTCTTCTTATAAATTCTATGGCACACAACAATTCTTCTCGGTAGTCAACTTATGCCTCTTCATATTCTTATTTGGCCTCTTCATATTATTCTTTGGTGTCTTCTTTGTCATAGTCTTCTACTTCCATGAATAGAACTTTTTCTGTCTCACTGTCACTGACTTCATCTTCATCTGATGATGAGATGTCTTCTTTGGTGCATAAGCTTTTCTTGAAAACTTTCTTGGTCGTTCTTTTGTCTTTATATGTTTGTTTTCTATTTGAGTAATCTTCATCATTCCTCTTATTTTTATTATGAGGATATTTGTTAGCAAAATGACCAACACCATCACAATTAAGAAAATCAAAGGAAACTTACCTTTATATCTATTGTTGGTTCCATTTTTCATTATTCTGACAAAGTTGGCCATTTCTTCATCATCTTATGATATGTCATTGTTGCTTCTATGTTCTTTTTCCTTTTGATTTCCCTTTTCATTTGACCTTTTGGATTCTTTGAAAGTTGATTTTTTTATAATAATAATATAATAATAATCTATTTTTAAGGTCACGACCAAGCCAACACACCAAATTTGGTGTATGAGACCCAAATTTTCATGGATTTTCATGTTTAGTTCTCATTTCATATGTTATGAAGATTCCATGTAATTTGTCCATGGTTATTGAGTCTAGATCTTCTCTTTCTTTTAGTGCCGATATCTTAGGATCAAATCTCATAGGGAGATATCTAAGTACCTTTTGAACAATTTCAAATTCTTTAATTTCTTCTCCCAATCCTATGATTGCATTTCCTGTTTCATTGACTCGTAAGAAGTAAGATGCAATATTCTCATCTTCCTTCATCTTTGGTTGTTCAAACTGACCTCTGTAAGTTTGAAGCTTTGCTTCTTTGAGTTTTGAATCTCCTTCATAAGTATTTCAAATCTTTTCGCAAATCTCTTTAGCGTATTTACAATGTATAACTTTGGTGTAAACTGATTCACAAAGACCATTTAGAATTGCATTTGTGGCTTTGGATTTATTTTTCCCGAGTTTTATTTCTCTTTTATTTGTTGGTGGAACTGTTGGTTCTTTGTATACATCTACAACTGATTGTCAAATTTCAAATCCATGTGCCTGTGTAAATTCTAACCTTGTACAATATCTACTGCAAACAGATATTTAGAAAAGAACAAAAAATATACAATGGAAAATACAAACATTACACAGAGATTTTTCCCCTGGAAACCCAAATCAGGAAAACCAACATATTATATATTCATTCATAGTGTTAGATTGTTTACAATACAATATACATATAGGAGCCAGTGGCATCCAAAACCCTAACCCAATGACCTTGACTAGTCCAAAACCCTAATTCCTTAACTGGAAATAGAAAACCATCGGCAAAAAACCATGTGTCGGAAAACCACCTAAATACATGACATGTTTCCCGAGGTAGGTGTCACATTTCCCGAGGCATATTTTTTTTTTCCGAGGGCGCTGACCCCGGACCCTGTGTGGGGGGATCCACCCCCCTGCACCGCCCCTTTAATATAACACATACCCAACAACCTGTATATATGTTTTCATCCTTCTACTCCAAAATGCATACTTTTGTCCATCAAACTGTGGTATTCCATTTTTATACATGTTGTTTCTCTCCATGATATACCTTTCAGTGGTTAAGCTGATTTCTGAAGGAACCTATTATGATACCAATTGTTGGATTACTGAGAGCGGGGTTGAATCAGTAATAGATAATTTCAATACTTTTCTAACCACAATATCCAAGTATTATATCAATGTAGCATTATGATCAAATAATTGCAAAGTAAATAAACAATGAAAAAATGAGCAATCATACACATACAAAGTACACCAGTGTTTTTACGTGGAAACCCAAAGTAGTAGAAAAGAACAAAATGTTTTTTCTTATATGTATTTAAGAATTACATTCATTGGAAGCACCAACTTTCTTTGTTTTCTAGCTGCCACTGGAAGGAGGCTCCAACCCCCTAGTTTCTCAGGATAAAACCTGAAGGAAGCTCCAACTCCCCAATTCTTTGGCTACAACCAGAAGGAGGCTACAACCCCCTATGTTCTCCGGCTAAAACTAGAAGGTGGCTACAACTACCTGTCCTTTCCCTGTCCAACCTCCCTGAAATAAAAGTAGAATTATGGAACCACTGTCACTCTATCACTATGATATATATTGATGTAAACTTGTACCAATCAAAATATAATCAACCTGTACCATAAATAAGTGCATCATCCATGCACCAACCTGTACCATAAACAAGTGCATCAACCCTGCACCAACATGTACCTCAACCTATACCATCAATGAGTGCATCAACCATGCACCAAATATGTACCAATCATGCATCAAATACACATAAACTATGGCTCATCAATAAGTACCAACATCGTCAACTATACACCTCATGTATGTGTCAACTCATCAACTACTTGTCTCAACCATGTACCCAACATGTACCTCAACCAAAATCCATCATCAATTTCATCATCCAAATCTGATTTGTAACACTAATAGACCTGGTGTATATGATCACATACCTACAAACATTCCTTAACTTTAACAACAAGAGACTAGCATTTTATCAAACTTTACTTTAGTCTCACATGGCTGGTTTTGGATTAGTAAACAACCCTAACTTACAATAATCATAAATATGTATATGTAATGAATAAAGATATGAAAATGGTACACAATGTTCTTCAATGTATTTTATGCAATTCCTCCATATTTCACTACTTGGAACCTCTCAGAAAAGGAGTTATAGAAAAAATGGCATACCTTGTTGAATTCTGGCTTATTCTAGAGAGCGAACGCCTAGAGCATGCCCCACATGGAATATTTATTGTATGGATCTTAAAATTGTACATAGAATACTAAAGAATTCACTATAGCAAATAAATTTGGTCTTACTAAATTTGGATCTGTTATGAAGAAGTTATGACATTTTTACTTGAAACACTTGTTTTAGACTAGTTTCAAGACTAGCCACAAATCCTATTTTCCGTGACGTGTAAATACAAAAATACAACAACCCACAAGATGAAATGGGTATCACAGCTACTTGGATAAGTTTTCTCAATGGCCTCCCAATTTCACAGTCTGATCATTCTAGAAAAAAAGTTATTGAGAAAATGTTGAGATGACTTGTAAATAACATACCTTAGAAAACATCATCAAAAGAATTTATCCTCCCTTGAATTCCATCCCTCTTTACTTCACCTTCCCTATGAAATTCGGCTTAGATATCCTTTGCTTACCTCATTCACCTATAGATATTTAATATTATCAAGTGTGATTTAAATGCGAGATTATTGCCTCTTATTTATACTTTCATGTAGCTTCCTCAAGGGGTTACCTTATTTTAGGGTTAACCCACTTCTAACCACTTGTCCAATTAGTAATTTCTCAATTAAATTTATTATTTAAATAATTTATTTTGTATTCAATTTGACTTATAGTACACTCATCACTTCACTTTATTATTTACCTTCTAAAATCTCTTAAACCACTTTGACTACTTTGACCTTTTGGGGCTTCTAGATGACTCATGAGGGTTCTCCAACTTCACATGGCCATATCTCTCTAACCGTGAGGAGTTATGTGGCATTCCACATACCACCAGAAATGGCATGACGTGTACTATTCATTTAGAATATTCTTACCTGCAAATATATCAAAACACATACCATTATCCATCAAACAAACTTGGGTCCATTCCCCAAACCTTTCTCCAACTTCACATGGCCATAACTCTCTAACCGTGAGGAGTTATGTGACGTTCAACATACCACTGGAAATGACATCACATGTACTATTCATATGGAATAGTCTTACTTGAAAACATATCAAAACTCATACCATTATCCATCAAACAAACTTGGGTCCATTACCCAAACCTTTGTCCCACCAGAATTTTCTACCGAACTTTCTTCAAGGGTTGACATCAATGACAACCAACCCAAATAATCAAAAACACTCTGTTGATAGGTAAATTTTGCATCATGATTATTAGTATTTTTTTGTTACATATATTGACCGTGAATTCCATGTCCTATTCACATTTCTTCAAAAACATTTTCAAAATCATAAGTTACATGATAATATTATGTTCATAGGTGAAACTATGGTATAGTTCACATAATCTTGTTGTTAACTTAAAAGCATGTTAAAAACA